>PVJA010006917.1:40809-71169 GCA_004027025.1 Myocastor coypus | reverse complement strand
TTTTTTTTTTTTTTTTTGTTTTTTTTTTTTTTTTTTTTGTCTGTTTGAGACAGTGTCTCACTATGCAGTTCAGGCTGGCCTTGAGCTCACTTTTGTAGCTTTGTAGCCCAGGCTGGTCTCGAACTCGGCACCGATCCTCCTGCCTCAGCCTCCCAAGTGTTGGGATTACAGGTGTGCGCCACCACGCCCGGCTTACTTGCATTTTTTAAAGATGAAATGAGATGGTACATAAATGGGGATCAAAATATATAGTTAGTATTTAAATTTTTTAAGTGTTGTTACAGTAAAAGACATTCCCATTAATCCCTGCCGAGATGCCACTTCTCACTCTGAACACACTCAATCCCTTTGCTCTTGCCAATTCTGGATGTAATTCCGGAAGTTCTCTTTCTCAGTGTCTTTCTGAAGTGTGCTCAAAAATACAATGAATGCTGCTGTCAAGTGCCGTCCGGTGGGAAGGCTGGCCGTGCAAATGTGATGGTGTGTCTTCACCTACCCCACTCACCAGCTCTGGTGCTGTGAAACTGTGAAATTTTCTCAAAGTTAAAATGAAATCTTTCAAATCAGTTCACCACATCGAGGAGGCCATAACAGCACAGCCAGACACTCCAGACAGAGGACTTTGGCATCTGCTTCGTACAGTGGCAGGAAGGAGGCAGGAAAAAACATGTTCAAGGGAGAGGAATATTTTGAGGTGTGATCAATCACAATGCATCTTTTACTGTAATAATTTTTTACTGTAATTTTACTGTAATAATTTTAAAAGCTGGAACATTCACTATTTTTATCATCACATATTATTTCATAAATTGCATTTTAAAAATGTTTTTAATTTTTGCCCAGCTTTTTATGCACTCTTAAATGTTCTCCTCCCAGGACCAGTATAGTAGCTTTAGGCCAGGTGTTCTGCTGTAGGAATGGCCACCATTTATGTTGCCAGTTCTTTATTTTGAGATATTTGGAACTGTTTCTAGTTTCTCGCTACTGGAGACACTCTGTAATGAACAAGCTTGTGGCTCAGTTTTCTGCCAATTATTAATTATTTCAGTTGGATGAATTCCTAGTGAAATATAACTCAAAGGTTACTAACCTTTCCTTTTACTTGGTATTGTTTCTCCCGCTGAGTCTCGCCTCGTCCGCCATCACATTCCTGCCTCGTTTGCTTCACCCATACGTAGCAGGGATTTTGCCCCTTTCCTTCTCTCCTTTCTCTCCCCCTCTCCTCCTTGTAGCTCTCCCTCTCTGTGCATACGTGGCTTTGTCTACAGACCTGCTAGAACCCTGGAGACTCCAAGGAGATGACACAGCACACTAATGATGCATTTTTGCAAGGTGACAGCTGGCAGTAGCTCACTTGTTCACATGTGTTAAAGTCCTTGGGTTCCCTGCCGGGTTTTAAACGAACTCAGATGTTTTTCAGGATTTTGACTTGAGACTTCCTGGCATCTGTCTTCTTCAGGACACTTATTAGCATACCCTCTTACATCTTATTTTATAATTTCTTGGATGAGATAAACCTTCGGATACCAACTTCATTTTAATCTTGGTGACTTATTAGTCTCAGAAGCATTTGGCTCTTTTAGAAAAGTATAAGGAAGCAAAAATATAAGAAAGAAATAGGCCAGGGAAGTAGCAACATCTCATATGTTTCAATTGGATTGCATGTTAAACTGAACTTGGCAATTTTTTTAAATCTTTCATTCATTTATTTGGTACAGGGTCTCACTGTGCAGCTCAGCCTCCCCAGTGCTGAGATTACAGGGATGTACCACCATGCCCAGTTTCAGTGGCCTGTATGGCATAATTCCCAGCTGGCATGGGATACAGTACTGCAGCTCAAACCTAGGTCTTTGCATTTGCCAGATAGACACTTAGACTGCTGAACTATCTCCCCAGCCCTGAGCTTGGTAATATTTTCAACAAGAAGGCATATAATCAGTCACTGAGTGATGAAGTGCAGATTAGAAGATGATCCAATAAACATCAGAAGGGTTTGCAAAATGTGATTTTCAAATCTGTGTTCAACTTAAATTCCAGCTTCTTCTCTGCCCACCTTTTTTTGATGACTTGCACTTGTTTAAATGCCAATGGTAAACATGGAGCCTTGATGTTAAACAGCCCAGCAAAGCTCAGTATAGTATTTACCATAAGGAGATCCCTTATTGAAGGAAAAAGAGTCTATCTAGAATTGACACTGAGAATACTGCAATGTGTAAAACTCCAGCCTAACCAGATTTTCCTGCTGGAGAAGCCAAGCTCCACTCTAACCTGTGAGAAGTGCAGAGTGGGCACTCCCAGCCACTGCCCTGCACACTCAGGCTGGAGCCATGCACAGTGCATTCTTTATGAGCAGTGTCTCAGTGTACATAGTTAGCGCCTCCTGTGTATAGCGCGGCCTCCTGTGGCCCTCAGCTGTGCACCTTTAAGACCTTGTTCTCAGTTTGCATATTCTACCCTCATCATACCATCTTATCTATTTTTCCCTATGCTTATTTTTTGTAATGAGCTGCATGGAGGCCTTCATATACTAGCATACAAAATAAATTAACTAAATCACAGATGTGAACTTTTATTTGCTCGTGCTATTCGTGCCCTGACATTCATGCCTGGCACCCCATGTTGATCCTTACTCCTGTTGGTAGCTGTTGTTTTTGCTTAAATATATTGGTGTTTGATAAGCTGGCACTTCCATAAAATTAGAATATGGCACGGAAGTGCTTATATGGAGTGAGAGTCCAATATAGCTATAAACATATGGCTCACACTTTGAAGTGCCCCTCCTCCCCTGGAAGGTTTGAAAAAGCATACATGAGCATATGTCCTGTCCCAGAACTGCCTGCCAGACTTGTTCCCAAATTGTGGCTTGAGATTCCAGATCATTAACTGGACACATTTGTCCAAGAATATTTTCTTTTCATAAAAGAATATTTAAAGATAACTACCCAAAATCTATAGTTCAACAGTCTTAGGTTTTTTTTTTAACAGATCTAATATCCTATGTCTTTGTAATCAGGCGAAATCCTCCAAAGTATGTGTAGTCATTTGTTAGTGGTCATTTGTTCTCTGGGATGGGGTAAAAATAAAGTCATTTTCCTGTTTGCTTCTTAAGCATGTTTGTAAGTAATCTTAGTAAATCTGTGGTTTAGAGTAAAGACCTTGCAGTTCAGAGATTCACTTTTAAATCACCTCTGTTACTAATTGTCACTTTGGGCAGATTATATAATCCAATAGCCACAGCTTTCTTAGGTTAAAAGAAAGAAAGAAAGAAAGAAAGAAAGAAAGAAAGAAAGAAAGAAAGAAAGAAAGAAAGAAAGAAAGAAAGAAAGAAAGAAAGAAAGAAAGAAAAAATGATGCTTCAGAGCCTCAAAGTGTTACTGTGAAATTTAAATAATATATATGAAAGAGCTTTGAAAGCTCAAAGAGCTGTTATAACTGCATTCTTCCAGTCTGGGATCAGATGAGATCGCAATACCTAGCAGCACAAATACCCTTATTTGGCTCAGCCGCTGTCCTCTCTGCATGAACCCTTCACTGCTAGCTGACTGGGTGCCACTGGAGATGGGAACACATACTGAGTACGCTCTGATTCCACCCAAGAACTTACGTTCCTTCTCTGTGGCTGTCTGAGGTGGCCCATCCAATACCGCTCCTGCGGCCAGTGCTCATTTCTGTCCTTGGTCTGCCTCTCTAAGGGGACATACAGTTCCCTACAACCACTGTTGATACCATCAACTCAGAGTTCTTTCCTGTGTCTTCTCCCCATTGTACCCGTAAGCTGAGAACATAGCATACCCTTCTCTCCCATTGGGCTCATAAGGACAGTAGTTCAGCAGGAGCGCCAGCAGGGTGGCTGGGATGAAGATGTTTTGCAAAATCATGCTTAAAGGCCTCTGTCCCAAGACTTGCACACCATATGAAAGATGTAACTTTTAGTTCCTCTGGTTGCTTTGGAGCTATGAATTCTGACCATGCTGTGACTGTCTTTGAGGATCGTTGGCAGCTGTGTCTCACTATAGGGTAACAGGGAGCTTGCTTCTTCAGAAAGGGTTAAAAAAATGTAAATAAAAAAATCTTTGCATTGAGCTCTGGGTCAAAAAGCCACATTGGGGAGGGCAGATAATGGTGCTATTGTTATATAAGCTACATATAGCAGTAGCTTTACCTAGCTGTTCTTGTAACCTTGAACCTTCATATTCAGCCATGGTAAACTAGAGGCTCTGGTGCCAGTCATGCTGCTCTGCCTGTTAGGCAAGGTCTCTACCATGGAGCTACATCTGCCGCCCAAGGACCGTAGTTAACAATTGTCCTTTCCCAGATGCTTCCTCTCACTCTGACAAGTGACACTCTGGAAAACTTTTGCAACCTATCCATTAATTCCATGTTCCTTCATTTGACTTTCAATCCCAAGTAGGTCAGAAATGAATGATTTATTATTTTCCATAAATGGAGAAAATGGTGTTCTATGACATAATACAATTGTGATAAAGGAGGATAATTTCCAGGAAAAATGCTGAAATAAAAGTGAACAAATAATGTATTAAATATAGACATAATGCATAAAATTATTTTTACTAAGAGCAGAATTTGGGATTCTTAGCTCACTGCCCTTCTTATCTTGGCGATAATAAGGAAGAATGAGTCCTGTGATTGTGGACTTACTTTGAACCTTTAAGGAAGAATTGGCTGATAAGAACGTTAGGGAAAAGTAATTAGGTCACCTTAGATTTTCCAGTAGTCAAGGAAAGAATACAGGATCCTCAAGGAAAGGAAGTAAGTTTGAAAGAATTAAATAGCAAACTGTAATCTCAGTTTTTATTGTGCCAGTCAAAGAATGCATATGTTAGTAAGAAGGAAATAATCCATAAGGGGGAGAAACTGTGATTATTGTACCCCATTGTCCATCAGAATTGGGGATCTGAGCCTTTGTGAATTTAGTTTTTTCAGCAAACCCCATTTTGGCGGAGGCTGTATGGAGTGTTGTTTTCTTTCTTGTTTTTGTTTGTTTGTTTATTTGTTTTTCGATTTTTGACTTTTTTAGTGTATTTGCTACAGGGTCTCACTACACAGCTCAGACTCATGATCCTCCTGTTGCTACCTCCCCAGTGCTGGGATTACAGGAGTGTACCGCCATGCTGGCTCTTGGTAGCAGGCTGGGCAGACCTAATGTGGTGGGGTTGGTCAACACAGCCTGTGGTGCCAGGATGGAGCCTGGTTCCTTGAGCTTGCCTAGGCAAGCGCTTAGATTGCTGAGCTATCTCCGTGACCCCCGTGTGGAGTTTTTAAAACCAGCCATTAAAACAGATCTTGTGCCAGCCAAGGAACCTGATTATAACCAGTATTTCCAGGCAGTTTTTTAGTGATGACTAGGTTACTTGAAAACTTAAGGGGTTTTTCTCATCAAATTGATATTTGTTAAATCTTTTTCCTGTATGGACAGGATAGGTAATTCTGTTCAGAAATGGTGATCCATAGAACTATTTTTAGGTGGCTGGGGATATAGCTCAGGGGCACAGTGCCTGCCTGACAAGCACAAGGTCCTAAGTTTGATTCCTGGTATAGACAGACAGACAGACAGACAGGAGCTATCAGTTCGTGACATATGAAGAAGCCATCTATAGCTCATTTGTCTGCAACTTCAACAATGACCACAGAGAAAAACAGATTGGTTATTGAAATGCTGTTGAAAATCACTACATTTAATTCTATGTACATATATGAATAGAAATGTACAAAATGTCAAGAGTACCATGTGAATTGTGGATTATTTGTGTAGAAACAAATCCACTTAACTGGCTCAGTGGAGTGGAGGAGGATGAAGGTACCACATGCAGTGTCTCAGAATCTGAGGTCTGGAGTCCTCTAGATGGCTGTGGAAGACTTAGAAACAGGAGGGGGAGAGTTGAGAATTGAAGACATTTGCTCTACTTCTCTTTAAAGTTCATGGGCTTGCAACCTTACTTCTCTTTTTCATCTTCTGCATGAAAAGCCTCCCCGTAACCTGCTTTTCTTGACCTTGCACTAACATAATAGAAAGTAAGTCTGGGGACCAGGGAGACAGCTCAGTAGCATAAGCTGCTGTCTGGCCAGTGTAAGGTCCCAAGTTCAGTTCCCAATATTTAAAAACAGACAAACAAAAAGTAAGACTGGGAGCTCAGAGACCAAGGAAGGAGCTCTGATTTGTCAGCAGGGACAAGTGTTCCCCGCTAGTCCACTCCACTGCCCAGAGGTAACATGTGGTGGTCATTGCTATCAAGGAACTGCTGCTTAAGGAGTCTTAGAGAAGGCATCGCAGTAGACCTGTGTGAAGGGGCAATTTTCAGAAAAGCAGGAGACATCCAGACATTCATACCAAAATGTACCTACATACACAGTTCCAGTTGGAGTAATACAATGGAAAAGATAAGAATAGGCAGATTGTTGGGGCATGTGATATGATTTTAACCTATGATTAAAAAATATATGCAAGCACAAAGTCCTGAGTTCAAACCCCAGTACCACAAAAAAAAAAAAAAAAAAAAGCAGTACTTGTTTTTTCTCTTCTTAACAGAAGTGATAGCCATGTCAAAATTTTATAACCTAGCAATTTAAGAAAACATTCAATCAGTTAAGGCCGTAGAAGCCTCATAGAGCACCAGTCATTGAGGGACTTGCCAGATGAGTTTAAGAAATGCTGCCAGCTATCCAAATATATTAGGGAAAGAAGAGAGACATGAGGGAATAGGAGGTAGGAAATATGTTATTTTCCATAAGGAAGAAAGTTTGGTTTTGGAAACTTGACATTGATGGATAGTAAGACCCTAAGGGAGATCTCTGAGGCATGCTTAAAAAGTAGCCCTCACTGGTGCCTGCATGAGCCTGTGAGGGTCAGACGGAGCTCAGCCTGTGGCTGAGAGAAGACTCTGCTTGCCCTGGGTACTCTTGCAGCGTGTGATGCTCGATGCATCTTGGCTGCCGAATATTTCAGTGGTCTTAGATCCTTGTCGACAAGATAAAGAAATGTAGTTGAATAGTGGCACCATTAGCTGAAATAGATGGAGTAATATAATATCAGTCTTTCAGGAATAACACATAGCTCTAAGGCGCAGTAATTGATCTCTTCATAGAAACAGTAGGTGAAGAGGTAGAAGTTGTACTAATCCAATTTTCAACAGAAAAATGAAAGGGATGGTTATGTTCAGCAAATGACAGACTCTTCAAAGACACCAGCATCTGCTGCAGCAAGGTAGAACAGTATAAAGTGCAGTATATTTAATCATGGCATTTTACATTGAGTTGAGTTGTAAAAATATAGAATGGGAAACACTGGGCATTAACAGTATTTTCGGAGAACAATGTAGGGATTTATGGGCCTGCAACATAATATGGTTGCAAAAAAAAAATCAGTGTTATGTGTAGTTTTAGATTATGCTTACAAAGGGATTGTGTCCAAACTCAAGCTGTAGTTTTGCCTAGTCCACATCTGAATTATTGTAGCAGTCTTTCCTGGGAAGTACATTGATACATTGGAATATATCCAGAGAGTGATAAGGAGTAAGTTTAGTTTGTAAATTTTTGATGCATAGATTGTTTTACTGTGTATAATATACTGTAAGGAAGGACACCTACTATAGTGTGTCAAATGTTGGTATCACCTACATAGTGTCAAGGCACTAACTTTTGATCATTTCAGCAAAGTGCAAACTGAATGTTTGAGTAAAATCTGCTTATCCCAATCTACTAAGTTTGAATAATTAAATGTAATAATTTTCCTTTTGTTGAAGGTGTATGTTAACTTCTGATAAGTTGTATTTTATATGTGCATTACTAATTTATTCAACCATTGGATATCAGCACTGTTTCCTGTAAACTGTAAACATTTTATACTTTTATCACTATAGAAACACAAAAGAGATTTTAGATAGGCAGGAATAGACATCTATTTAAAAATAAAAGTAGATAATTTAAAAATCACTGTTTATTAACAATTTGTGTCTTTTGCCTAAAGAATATTCCCTTCTAGATTTAGAATGCTTTCAGAGATAGGGGAAAAGAGTACAAAATGATACTTATTGAGACTTTCAGGAGTGACCTAAGAGTAAAGTACAGCATTTGAAAGCAGTAACTGTCACACATAAATACATGAGTGCAGGCACATGCAGGTCATGGTAGATGAGTGATATTATTGGTGGAGTGCAAGGGCTTGCACCCCAAAAACATTAAATTTTTCATAGTCTGATGACTTCACTATTACTTATTGGTAAAGTCTGAGCAAAGTAAAACATCATATCAAACTACAGATGCTAAAAGGTTAACTGATACAGAAAAAAATCCAAATAAATTTATTTTTATTTATTTTGTTACTGGGGATCGAACTCAGAACTTTGCACTTGCTAGGCAGGCACATATGCTGATGAGCCATCTCCCTGGCCTGTGAGTAAATTTATTCATAGGCATTTCATTTTCATTTTTGATTTTGAAATCTACTTGTTTAAGTTATAGCAAACCCCGTTTAAAAATTCTTTCTGTTCTTCTGACTCGAACCACCTGGTCCAGCCAGCTACCATAAAGATGCCCTGTAGGATTATGCCAAGAATATTCCTGTAGCTTTAATCACTGCAAGCCTAATGTGAATGTGGATGTTTTCAGTCAGAACAGTTCTGCAGTGTAGCTGAATCACCACTGTCCTTGATGTTAGAGGCTTTAAATGCTGTCTTGGAAAAATTGCATGCTGAAAAGAAAAAATTAATCAAATTGTATGACATATCCATTCGTGTAAATGTTGCATTCCTCTTCCTTGATATTGCTTTCTGTTAGAACTTACAATAGTAGCACCCCACCAACCCTGCACGTGTAACAGGATCCCCAATAGATGCCTGACACTGTATACACTATGTTTTTCTCTAATATATGCCATAATCTTATGGTTAACATATGTTCTTTAATTTATAAATCAGGCATAGCCATAGACTAATAGCCATAGCCAATAATAAAATTGAATATAGTAATGTTCTGTAAAAGTTATAAGAATGTGGTCTCTCTCAGTATTTTATGCAGTAATGTATTTTTTGGAATATATTTGACTACTGATAACTGCAGCCTTACAAAGTAAAACCACAGATAAGGGGAGAATACAGCATTGCAAAAGCTACACTTGTATGGTGAGGAACTATGCAAAATAGGGGTTTAGCTCATACCACAGACACTTCTTAGATTACCAAACCTTTGTATCAATGCTTTGTGTGTCACACATGTTCCACATTGCCTGAGATGGTACAAGTGTCACTCACCCTGTCCCCTGTGCTTACCCTACCTCCCACCCCCCTTTCAGTCTCTTCTTAACTTCTTTCCATCCCCTGGTAGAGTTCTCATCTTGCCTTATTCTCTAAGATGTCATGTCCTACCTTAGAAATCAGCAAGCCCCTAAGCTCCCTCCATATTTTAAGTGTTGTCACCAATTCCAATGTCCTTTGGAAACCACTTTTGTCCTTCATAAGCAATTCTGCTGCTTTAAGTTAAAACCAGTGTGATCAGAGTCAGAGGAACAACAGTTATTTGAGCCTCCTTCCAGTTTACTGTTTGTCTGGGGATCATTGGCCCTACCTGTGTAAAATTCTGCTGCCTTGCTGTGCCTGCACAGCTCCTGCCTGGTAACACCACACCTCCTGATAACGGTGGCATTTTTTTCACCACTGTATTTTGAACTCATTGTTCTGAAGCAGCACTTGGTCACAATTGAAATCACTCCTAGAATTATGCTCAGCCAGATTTTCCTGGTTTCTTCAGCCTTCTTCAGGCCAAGTCTTTTTTGAAGCCTCCTCCAGTTAGGAAAAGCCTTCCAGCAGCTTCATGTTGTTCTATCTTTTTTGAATGGTTTTATGAAGCACAGATAAAGAACCTTTTCAGTTTATCTCATAGCTATCAGTAATATTAGAACTTCATTTATTTATTCATCAATATATTTTTAATACCTCCTAAATGCCTCCCATCAGCCTGCTTATTTTTTCTGGCTATTTTAGCCATGCCACTACAGGACAAATTTCAAGCATAGTGATTTCTTCACAGCAAATGAAATAAATCTCTTATTGCCAAAGCTCAGGTTTCAGAAAGGAAAGAAACTGCCATGGAAAACAGTGACAACGAGAATACACAGAGAGAGCACTGAAAATGCACCTGCTGTTTAGTACATTATTAATATAATAATATCCTGATGTAGTGAGGAAAACATATATGCAAATAAAAAAACTGTTAAATGAATGGTGTCTTACTCATTGATTCCAGTTATATAACATGCCATTGAAATAAAGAGAGATGATGGAGTTAAAAGAAAAAAGAAAGGAAAGAACAACCTGATGACTACAGATAATATTTCAGGCCCCTCAACATGAATTTATAATTCATTTTATAATGCATATATATTGCTTATGAAGTAACTCTATTGGGAGTAGCTTTGTCATGGCACAGTCTCTCTTCTGTCTTGTATTTCTGCTAAAATATAAAAGGCTGTGTCCCATTTACTTCCTTAATTAGGTCAATAGTACTTAATCCAATTACAAAATATAATCATAGACATTTGCAGTCAAGCATTATTGATTAACCCTAAGTAAACTTGATGAAATTTTCCTTTTGCAGATGCAAGTACTGGCATTATGATGAAAACCTGCTCACTTCAAGTGTTGTCATTGTCTTCCATAATGAAGGATGGTCAACACTCATGAGGACAGTCCACAGTGTAATCAAAAGAACTCCACGGAAGTATTTAGCAGAAATTGTGTTAATTGATGACTTCAGTAATAAAGGTAATGACTATGGACTTGATACTTTGTTGATAAAATTGGTTAAAATATAAGTACTCACAAATGTGATTTTAGAATAGTTTTAAAATCCAAGAGTTAGTGTGTTTTGACAGCATTGGCCATCAACAAGTTGACACTGCTAAGAGATGTATGTTAATTTTTCTTTTGATCCTAGTAATGATAGTCTTTGGAATAGATGTTGCTGTTATCTCCATTTTACACAAGAGAATCAGAGATGTGAAGTCACTGGCCAGCTATCACAGAGGAAGTGATGAACAGCTGGATAAAAACCCGTAGGCCCATAAGTCTGTGTCTTCAACCATTGCCATAGCCATGTACTGTACTATTTCTCTGAGGCTTGCGCTTTGTAAAACTATAATCATAGGGACCATGGAGATAGCTCAGTGGTCTAAGCACCTGCCTGTTAAGCTCAAGGACCTGGATTCGATCCCTGGTACGCATGGCATACCAGCCTCACCTTGGGCATAGAGAACTGCCCACCAAGACTAGGCATGGTGGCACATGCCTGTAACCCCACTGCTGGGGAGGCTAAAATAAAATAATCTGAGCTGCATAGTGAGACCCTGTATCAAATACATAAATTTTTTAAAATTTAATCATAGAAGTGATTTATTGAAGGCCGAAGTTACACAGTTGTGTGTAGTACGGTGCTGCCTGATGTTCCCCCATATTTTGAACTGAAATCCATACACCTGTTATATAGCCTGTATTTTGCATTTGAATGTTGATGCAAATATTGGATTTGGCCAAAAACCATGAATTATTTTTATTTCTGTTTTTTTTTTTTTTTATTCAGCATGTCAAATAAAATGAAGTTACTTTTTTATTCTCTTCAAGGAGGTGGCTGTTGTGGTATTTAGGAAGGCACTGGTTAGTCTTAGTTCAACCTGGCAAAAAAAGCTATTGAACAGTGATTTTTTTCTAGATAAGCAATTTTTAAAGTTAACTTTATTTTCCTTACGTATGAAAATATAGATAATGCTATAGCTCAGATCCTAAGTTAGCATGTGTGCTTGTCACCTCCTTGTCCCTGAGACACCCTACCCAACACCTGCAGCTGTGAAGGAAAAGTATATTTTGGCCCAGTTTTCAGTCCACAGCCCAGGCAGGACAGCACAGCAGAGAAACACAGTGAGGAAAGGCTGCTCACCTCGTGGGGAGCAGGATGCAGGGAGAAACATCTGCATCCTGGGGTCCTGGCACCTGCCCACCAGTGTGACCAGAGCCCCCTCCTCAGAGCAGGCTGGCTGCCTGTGGGGCCCTTTTCAATCCAAACCATAGCAGCATGTAAATGAAAACGGAAACGTGCTGCAGCAGCCTGGCCTGGATATTTTTTCATTCCTCTTTCTTGTCACAAAGCAGAACTGAAACAGAATTGACCCAAGAGCTCAGATTACTCAGTTACAAGAGGCTGTTTGCACTTTAGCAAATAAGTTTTGCAGAAACATTTTCTGTGTAAGGAGAGATACCGTGAAAATGATGTTAGCAGTGGAGACAGACTGTGGACGGCATAAAAATACGATTCCAAATGCTTTTATAAAAGCTTCCTTCCTCAGGAATTTAACTCGGGAGCTTTGCCTTTTGATAGACCCTTGCTGTTTTTATAAGAACAGAATCTTATTCTACATGCCTACTTTGGCCTTAAAAGAAACACAAATGTGACTTACATTCTTTTTCCTCATCTTTGTGCCAGTCCTTTTTCCCAACAAATCATGTTTAATTGCACAAGAGAATGTATGGCCTTAAAGTTTTTTTTAATGTTTTAGTCATATTGAGTGGGATTAGTTTAGAAATCTTACTTTACAATTTTGTGTAATAGAAATACCTGCATCAGAAATATTTTTCCTGTCCCAAGAAAAATATTTCAAAACATGTTCTGAGGTGATATTGTTTTAGGTTTAGAAAAATCTGAATCTACCAGTCAACTCTGAGAAAGCTAGCTTTGTCTGATTTTTTAAAATCCCATACATTATTTATGCAAATAAAATTTTAACATATCCTTAAAAAGTATAGCTACACCAAAAAAGTATTTACCATCCTAAAATAACTGCTTACTTAGCACCAGAAAAGGAGAACAGAATTTTGGGCTTAAATATTTGTGCATTGTACTTTTAACTTTCTATGACCAATGCTTCTGTTTGCTCAGATCTAGTACTCAGTCTCTTGTACCACATTTTGAAGTACTCATTCACAGCCTCTTTAACGGAGTATGTAGGGTCTGTTAGGATCTTTCATTAATTTCCATAATTTCAAAACAACTTTAATATCTTTTGGTATTAACTTTACTAAGTCATACAGTATTTTGGTTATCCAGCCTGGGTGAAAATTTGGTTTGTATTTTCCCAGCATATTCAAAAAGGAAATTCAGAAGCTATAATTTTTCTTTTAGAGACAAAAATGATAATATAAAAACTTGCAGCTGGCCAGATAGCTCAACGGATTAAAGCACCTGCTTAGGCAGACACAGGGACCAGAGTTCAATCCCAGGTGTGCCATGCCAACCCTGCCCCTCAGGTGTGCTGAGAGGGTGACTTGAGATGGCAGTAATCCCAGTGCCTTGAAGGCTATAAACAGGAGAATCATTATGAGTCCAGTGTACCTAGTGAGACCCTGCAGATCCTATACTAAATACATTAAAAATAAATAAATAAACAAACACACAAACAAACAAACCTCACCAGGAATATATATATATGAACAGTAACATTCAGGTTTCTGGGAGTTATCATAGCCTCCCCACATAAGGTTTGGAGCCTTCCGGTGGAGTAAGCTTCTCCACACACGTAGTCAGCAGCCTGCTGAGGAAGTTGGAGGCAGGAAAAGCACAACCCCAGCCGGGCAGTGGTGTGTACCCATAATCCTGACCCTCAGGAGGCTGAGACAGGAGGTTTGCCATGAGTTTGAGGCCAACCTGGGCTACATAGTGAGACCCTGGCTCAAAAATGAAATAACATAACATTTAAAAATAACTCAAGCCCATGCTTTTAGTGCCACACAGCTTCAGGAGGCGTTCTCCCATTCTCAGCATGCTTCCTGCCCACCAGCACTGTCTCTGGCCTCCCCTTCTCTCCGGCAGCAGTTACATTTGCAGAGCGCCTCAGCGAGGACACTGCCAGGGCTGCGTGGGGCAGAGGGAAGGAGGTTAAAGAAACCCGCACAGCCCCTTGTGCGCCTGCTCAGCAGCAGCCCGTGGCATCTCCACCTGCACCCTGCTGACCAGAGCAGGGCGCGGTCCCAGCCTGACACCGCCGGGCTGGAGGAGAGTAGAATTCCCCCAGCAAGTAGCAGTGAATATTTTGAGCCCTCGGTAATCCAGGACAGGATGAGGTCGCAGAGAAGCCAGAAGCTGTAGGATTCACCATTTCCCTTTTGCGGCCATCTTACCTGAAAATCAAAACTTGTCCCTAAAAATGCATTTAAAATGGGATTAGGCTACATATCCAGATTACCTGATAGAATTCTTAAAGTGTTCAGGAGTGTACAAGGCTTTACAGGGTGAAGGAGTTTTGCTTTATTTCATTTTAAAAGTAAACTTGAAGGAAAAATTACCCATATTTTCTAGGAATAAAATATAATTAAACATAAGAATTTCATTTATAATATTCATTAAAATTGGATGCAGTTAATGCTTAGCTTTTTGTCGTTTTTCTTTTCTCCTTTTTCTCTCAATTTCTTACAGCTTTTTTTTTCTTCTTTTCTCTTTTTCCAACTTTGCATGCATACATCTGGATTTCTGAACAACTAATATGAAGACAACACTATGCAATAAAACAAATACTGTCAAATTCCTATTGTTTTGTTCAGTGAAATTATATATCATTTATAATTTTTAGTACTATTTTATATTTTATATCTTTTTAAAAAATAAAAACAGGGGTATCAAAATAGAAGCAGTAGATCTAAAGGGAGCGCACTACCATTCAAGGTGGACCTTGCCCATGCTCCTGTGCAGTCATCCTGCTGCACTCTTTTGTGTGATCTGCATACTCATGGCCAAGTTTTTAAAGTTTTGAAACAGCAGTTACGTCAGCAGGAAGCATCTTTACAGGATCCAGGAGGTGTGGTGAGCCAGTTTCTTGGGCTCCGAGTGATGCAAACTAAAGCTGCTGTCTCACAGTGGAGCCAAGTTGGGATTTCTGTCTGTGCTTTTTGGTCTTAGTTTTTTCCAGTACAGGGATTGCACCCAGAGAGTGCTGAGCTGTATCCCTACCCTTTCTCATTATATTTATTTTGAGACAGGATTTCACACAGATGCCTAGGCTGGTCCCGAACTTGCACATTTCCTGCTGTAGCCTCCTGAATAGGTAGGATTGCAAGTGTGGACAACTGCATAGCTGTGTCTGGATTTATGATGCAAAATTTCTGCTACAAAATTTCAAAGAAATGTAATTATATACACACTTATAATGCTGAAATGCAGAAATAAATGGGACCATTTCATAATTATTTGCCAACTTTGTGGAAGCTGTATTCATCCACCACAACAAAACTGTAGCCTTCAACACTTAGTGCATTTGGAGAAAGATGGCTCAGAAACACAGTGTTAAACAGCATGCGATGGAGGCAGGTTCCAGTGAAGCTGCGTGGTGTTAATAGACAGTGTGTCTTCAGAAATCCTAAACAGTTGCTTTTGGGGGGAAATTGTGCCTGAAAGCTTTAAATGTGACATCATGTGGACTGAAAAACAACTTTAAAATGTATCTTAAAATTTCACATGACAGTTGGCACAAGCACAGTGTACTTAATGTTTAGATAAATCTCAAGCGAACCAGTTCTCTGTAGACATAGCAAGCTTAAAATTTCATCTGAGGAACACCTTCTGCCTTCCAGGGGTGGCGGGGAGCAGTGAACCCAAGGCCTCCTAATGCTAAGCTGTCTCTCCAGCCCTCACACTCAATCTGGCCCGTATGGAGGTATTGACTACTTGGTACATTTCTGACCTATAATTATTTTTATATAAAAAGTCTAGTTTATAATCTTATTTCAACTTTTTATTCATAGAACACTTAAAAGAAAAACTGGATGAATATATTAAACTGTGGAATGGCCTAGTGAAGGTATTTCGAAATGAGAGAAGAGAAGGTTTAATTCAAGCACGAAGTATTGGTGCTCAAAAAGCCAAACTGGGACAGGTAGGAAACATTTGCTGTTTACGGTGTCAACATTTTAGATTTGGTAACTAAAAGATCATACACATTTTTAATCACCCTGCAGTATTTTTACAATTGAAATGAGGATCCTAGGTTGAACATAGTAATTTATATATCAGAATTGACTACAGCCAGACGTGGTGGCACACGCCTGTAATCCCAGCACTTGGGAGGCTGAGGCAGGAGGATCAGTGTGAGTTTGAGATCAGCCTGGGCTACAAAAATGAGTTCAAGGCCAGCCTGATCTGCATAGTGAGACCCTGTCTCAAAAGACAAAAAAAAAAAAAAAAAAAGAATTGACTATAATGCTAATTTTATTAGCATCTAGTACAATGTGTGATATATATGATGTCCTATATACTCTGAGTACTCTTTCACCCTGCCTCTTTTCTTTAAGGTTCTCATATACCTTGACGCCCACTGTGAAGTGGCAGTGAACTGGTATGCACCACTGATAGCTCCCATATCTAAGGACAGGTAACACCACCTTGGTTTGGTTTTTTTCTTTCCTAGTTGAAAAGTAAACCTTGTTGGCTGAGGAGATAGCTCGGCAGTCTAAGTGCCTTCCTGGCAAGCGCATGGCCCCAAGTTGTATCCTTGGTACCACATGCTTTGCTGACCCAGGGACCTTGGGTGCACTGTGCTGGCCACTGAAACTAGGCACGGTGGCAATTGCCTGGGAGGCTGAGACGAGAATCCCTACAAGTCTGAGCTGTCTATAGCAAAACCCTGTACCAAAGAAAAAGAAAAGTAAACCTTGTCCAGGAAGGACAAATAATATGCTCATTCTGTGGTTCCAGTTCCAGTTCATGTATCAAGTGTTGTGTTTTTAGTGTTATCCTGGAAGCTGTAGTTTGCTGGGATAGAGCTAGCCTGGTCATTGGGCTGATCCAGATGTAGGCTGTCTGGCATTAGGAAGAAACCATGTCTTCCCACCTCAAGACCCATCTTCAGATGCTGTTACTGAGACTGCTTCTCACTTCAAAAGCTTTCCCTAAAAGTAACATTCAGTGCTTCGTCAAGACTGGAGTAAGAGATAGAAAAACTGAGGGAAGACATCTTGCTTTAAAATTATTATAGCTATTGAATTTTTAAGTTCATTTTAAGTATTTTTTTTTAGATAGTAAAGAAGGAACAGCTGTTACTTTCGTTGAAGCTGTGGGTTCCTATAGAAACTTTATGTTTAGGGCTGGGAATATAGCTCAGCAGAGCAACTGCCTGTCTGGAAAGTACGAAGTCCTGAGTTCAATTCCCAGTAACAAAGGGGAGGAAAACAAGAAACTTTACGTTTAGAAACAGGCAGCTAATTTGTGGGAAATGTAGAGAAATACCAGGAAGTAACAGGAAGTATCCTAGTTCCAAAAGCCTTCCTGGTCCTGACTATTTCAGAATCTGAGAGAATCAGACATATCCTTGGGGCAAAAGGTGTGAGTCAGTGGAAGTATTCTTGAAGGTGTCCTCGCCAGAGTATCTCATGTGAGGGCGCGTTGTGGGTACTGCTCAGTGCTGGACTCCATGCGTGCAGTGGGTCTCTAGCACAGAGCCATTGAACTTGACTTTATGGATCAAGATATAAGGGGCTAAAGAAATTAAATAATTTGCTCCAAATCAGAGAGTTGAAAAAAGTTTGTCAGACTCAAGTGTCTAGGCCAATTTACTTAGAAATGTGAACAGTCAGAGAGTAAAGAAAGGTGTCTACACAGCTGCAGCTACTCTAGGCACATGCTTGCAGCCCTGGAAGCATTTCCCCAGGTTCCACAGCAACTGCGACCTTCCAGAGTAGGGGCAGGCTTTGGAGAAGGTAACACATTCTTCTAGAATTTAGTTCTCTCAAAACAAAGTTCTCAGCCTCATAGATTTTGTTTTTTTCTCTTTCCTTTGGCTTCTAAACATCTGAAAAAACACAGCAAATTGGTATGAAAAGCTGGCATCTCCATTTTAGGAGATAGATTTTTAAAGCCTTTCTGACAAGTATCAAAATATGCAGAATACCAGATTGTCTTTGTAGTGTCAACTCACCAGCAAATTGGTTTAGAGTACTGGCACTTTTAGGGAGGCCAAATATAAGGGGGATTTATTTTTTCTTTGTACTGCAAATTTTTAGAGCACTTCTTTTGTTCTGTATGTTTAGAGGGATTTTTTACTTATTTTTTAAAAAAGAAACTACCCTATAGAACCTCTTCTTTCACAATAAAAGAAGGGAAAGAGATTAAGTAAAAGCACAGAAGCACATTTTCATAATAACTGCTTTCAAAGAAATACAAACAATGAAGTGTCAGGCGGTGCTAAGATGGGGCAGGTGCTTGTGGTGTGCACCCCCAAAAGCTCATACACCTTCAGTGGGTAGCGCAGTGTAGAAACAACGGGCAGAAAAACCTGGTAAATAATACAAAATCACCAAGTGCAAATTGCCAGGAGAGCTAAAATAAAAGGGAAAAAGCACTGTGAGCTCAATGGCATGGCTCTTGTCTCTGACTTATGTCTGTAAGTCAAAGGGAAGGTCTCCTGCATCTGCCCTGGCACTAACAGACTGCTCCCCTCCGATGAGCCATTCACTGACCCTCTTTCTCCATTAGATGTTCAGGTTCCCCAGTACGAAAACCAAAGGACCGACAGCAGGAGGCAGTGCAGCTAGGCATGCTAAACTCGTCGGTGTCGGGTTCTTAAATGCTTCTTCACTTTCTGTAAATGTTTCAGAACTACATGTACTGTGCCTCTAATAGATTACATAGATGGGAATGATTATGCCATTGAACCCCAGCAAGGTGGGGATGAAGATGGTTTTGCCAGAGGGGCCTGGGACTGGAGTTTACTATGGAAGCGTATTCCTCTAAGCCACAAGGAAAAAGCCAAAAGAAAGCAGAAAACTGAACCCTATCGGTAAAGATTCTTACTTTTTTTTTTTTTTTAATGTTGAATGTTTACTTAAGTGCTTTTTTTTCCTTCCCCACCACCTTGTGTAAACCTGTGGGTCCGTACGTACGTACGTTTCCATTTGACCTGTGCCACTCATCAACACCACCCAGAACCATTTGCACTGTGCCGCTTATAGATGTCATAAATGGCAACACATATGAAATTGTACCCCAAGGGGGTGGTGATGAAGATGGGTATGCCCGAGGAGCATGGGACTGGAGTATGCTCTGGAAACGGGTGCCTCTGACCCCTCGAGAGAAGAGACTGAGAAAGACAAAAACCGAACCGTATCGGTAATCACTAATCACTTACATGTTCTTCCTTCTCCAGTTGCTGCTAACCTGTTAATCTGTTGCCACGCTGAAATTTTGTTGTTGAGCTTTTGATGCTCTCTCAGATTCCGGGTTTCTTCCCTTATACTTTTTTAGAGCTATAAGTTCACCCTTGCTTCCTTGTAACTGCTTTTATCCTGAATGCAAGCTCCACTGCTAAGAATCACACTCTTTCATTGGGGGAAAACTTACTGTAAAAAGCACTCTTAGTTCTAAGTACAAGTGAAATAAGTAAAAACCTTTATTTTCTGTCCTTGTAGACTAGTTAACAAGTTTTATTCTTTTGATAACCATATCATCCTGCAAATTTAAAATATATTGATAATCCAAGACTTTGAATTTCCACTTTGATGTTTTTGGTGTAATGGGTTTTTTTTGTTTTGTTTTGTTTTTGTTTTTACTATTTTGTTTTTTGGTACCGGGAATCAAACTCTGGGCCTTGCGCTTGCTAGGCAGGCGCTGCACCACCAAGCTACATCCCTGGCCCCATTTGGTGTAATGTTAATGATGACAGATACTAGCAAGAGATTTTGGGAGGTTTCCTCCCATTTTTTTATATGCTAGTTTTGTTGTACCAGGGATTGAACCTGGGACTTTGCACTTGCCAGGCAAGCACTTAGGCTGCTGAGCTACATCTCCAGCCCCTATATGCTAACTTTCGAATACAAATTCTATACCAGTTAAATCTGATAAATAAAAATATTCAACTTTACAAAATGTGATATGGACTTCCTTTCTGCTTCATTGAAAACTTAGAAAAAGGGCTGACCAGACACCTCAGTGGATTAAAGCGCCTATTTAGGCAGATGCAGGAACCAGGCTGGATCCGTAGTGTGCAGGGCTGGGCCAGACCACACCCAGGACCTGCCGAGGCCTCAACTGAGACTGGGTGTGGTGGTGCTCACCTATAATCCCAGCGCTGGGAAGGCTGAACACAGGCCTTTTATCCCAAATGCAAGCTCCACTACTGAGAATCACACCCTTTCACTGGGGAAAGAGTGGACACTATGAGTCCTGTCTGGGCAGTGAGACCCCTTTTAGGCCCTTTACTAAATACATTTAAAAACAAAAAAGGAAAACTCTCTTCCAAAACCAGCTTTCATCCCTTCTTGTGGTTTCTTCAAGTAAAATAACTTAATTTGCTCTCATCTTTCGATCTTTTAGTGGAAACACTACTTGCTTTTTTAGAAAGTAACCCCAAATGAAATGTTTGCTCAAATATTAGTGTAGCCTTCTCCACAGTGTGTCTGATTTATTATTATTATTATTATTATTATTATTATTATTATTATTATTTTCATTATTATTATGTTTTGACCTTCCTGGGCTCTTCCTTCTGTTGCACTACTGATAATACTAGAACTCTGTTTGGGGACGGTGCTTCGATGTCATGGAAATGCTGATGCATTTGGGCATATCATGATTTAAAGATACTGGATGGCAAACATAAAGAAATTATAGAACTCTAAGCATTCTGGGGCATTCTTTTCAATTTTTATTTGAAAATTTATTGTTCAAATTAGTCTAGGAATCTGTTGCTTACCTGCTTAATCTGGTAATTTGAGAAAAAAAAAACAATACAGGGTGCTGACTACACTTATTTTTACTGCTAATTCCACGGGTTAGTAAAGATTTCCTAAGTGAGCTAGGAAATTAAAGGCCAGTTTCCCTATAACTAACTAGTTTCCATGTTAGGATGCATTTTCAATTTTATATTGAGATAAATAGAAATATGTTTAAAGATAAGAAAGTCACATTTACAATGAAGACTTTTAGATGACAGTTGAATAAATATAACATAAAGCACAACCAGAGCATAACTGCTATTAACAAGCTAGGCGGTGTGTTTTAAGGCAAAGAATGTGCTGCGCTGTGTGCAGTCAGATTTGGATAAGGGCAGAGTGAAATAAAGGTCTTAAGTCTTTACATACTGCAGAGTAGGATGGTGGCAGTGAAATTCTAGACAGATTCAAAATATATTTTAAGATACAATCAGTACAGTTCAGTGATATGTAAAATATTAGATATGATGATACCTAAGATATACTGGCAATATTAAGTTCCCTAAAATGTAGGAATCATGATATGTTAACAATTAATTATTCAGTTAGAGTGGAAAAGGATTCAGACCAAGATGAAAATTATTCCATTGTCTTTTTTCCCAAATTGTGGATGTGACTTGTCTTTAAAAAGCTATCAAAAAAAAATTTTTTTTCTTTTGCCCTGGAAAGTATGCAATTTACAGTCCGTTGAAGAAGGGCCACAGATGGCCCTTGGCGTTCCTACCTCCCCGCATGGTAAATTACAGTGCTGAATTTTCCTACGTCTTTCTTAAGCTACATTTGCAAATTCTGAATGAACTGGGCCTGTTCTGCGATGATTTACACCCTTATTTGGCCAGCCCCTGAGCTATAAAATTAAAAAATGACAGACTGCTTCCACGGTGTATGGTTTCGTTCATCCCAAAATGACTCATAAATCATTTCAGAACAGTTCATAGACCATGGCTGTGTGTTTAGGACTGAAACAGAAAATTTTTATTTTAACTAAAACGAAGGCATAGTTTTTAAAATCGACAAAGGAACTAAGGCGCCCTCTACTGGTAAAATGGTACAGCACTCTAATTTGTAATAAAGTAGTTTCAGAAATGTGGTAAATTCATTAAGGATTACAAATAAATTACTTTGTAAAGGATTTATAATTTCCTTAATGTTTGGCCATCAGTTTTGTCTTTTCTATGCATATTTAGGCTGTATTACAAAAGGCTTGTTGTTATTCTAGTAAAGCAGTGTGTGTGTGTGTGTGTGTGTGTGTGTGTGTGTGTGTGTGTGTGAGTGTGAGTGTGAGTGGGGTGGGGGTGTGCTTTAAATGGTCATTGCAGTGTTCCTTTGTTTTTATTTCCCTCAGGTCTCCAGCCATGGCTGGTGGATTATTTGCCATCGAGCGAGAGTTCTTCTTTGAGCTGGGTCTCTATGATCCGGGGCTCCAGATTTGGGGTGGTGAAAACTTTGAGATTTCGTACAAGGTAGCATTTCCTTTAAATTAAACAGTTGCAGTTGTCTGGATAATTATTGATTTTTCTGACTTTCAGATAAAGATTGTTTCTTTAAAAGAAAATTCTGTACAGTCATTTCTCCATATCCTAAGAAGTAATATAAAAGTGTGTGCACCTTTGGAAAAATAAAGCAAAACACAACCTGTGAACTTTCACATGTTTTAAGGCTCAGCTCAGAGTTATGACCAGGAAGCTTCAGAAATGGCAACATGCTCTTCCTGTTCCCAGGCTTTCTGTACACTCAACCTTGTTTATATTAAAATCCCTTTGGAGGGGCCTGGCAGGATGGCTCAGTGGTCTAAAGCACCTGCTTAGGAAAGCCTGGGCAGCTGCAAGGACTGCGGCTGCAGGGACTGCGGTTCGATCCCTGGCACCACATGCTGAGCCAGCCCTGCCCTGAGGGCAGGCTGAGCTGGCCATAAAAATAAATAAAACAAACAAAAGTTCTGAAAAAAGAAAAAAAAATAAATATAAAAAATTCTTTTAAAAAGTATATATATATATATATATATATATATATATATATATATATCCCTTTGGAGAACTGCATGGAATTGGCCCATAGTTGGTCGTCCACTGACATGATCACCCTTTATCACTGTAGGACATGGTGTTTCAGGACAGAAGCAGGTCCCCACAGTAGCTGTGCATCCCCAGGCTGACCCCAGAACTGTCTTCCTGCAGCACCTCCCCTGTTGTTGAGGCTGTCCTGGAGCAATCATAAGTTCTGTGCTCCGAGTCCCATGTCCTCCACCCCCTCTCCTACCCCGTTTTCCAAAAGACAGAGAACGGTATCAGAATGTGAGTTAAATGGGTATTCATTACCTCTTATCTTCAATATCCTGTACTAAGTACTGTGAGGGATAGAAGAGGAACCTAGGCCTAGATCCGAAGGTATTTCCAGTTGATAATAGGTTTGAAGTGTAAGTAATACAAGAAGACCATAAAATGGTGTGAAGAGCATAGTTCTGGAAGTAGAACCTGAGGCAGGACTGGCATGCTATCAATAAGCAACAAATAAAAAAGGGAAACATAGAATGGGAGAAGATACAAAAGTGTGGCCATAGGAGTGTGTTTGGGGAAGAGGGAGGAACCATTTGACAGAATCAGGCAGAATGAATAGGGAAGACATCTGAGAAGATAAATTGCCCTGGTATAGTAGGACCGTAAGGAAGAGTCTTTAATACTGAGTTAAGAATTTTTTACCGAATTTGCTAAGCAGTTGAGAACTATCAAAGATACTAAATAAGGGAACCATATGAGCTACAATAGTCTCTTACTATAAATAAGGGTAGACCTAAATAGAGACAAGTGGAAGATAAGCTCAGTAGAGTTTTTATAGTCATTACCCAGGTAGGAAATACATTAGCACTGAAAGTGTTGACTATTGTTGGGAATGAAGAATCCACATTTCTCAATCCCATATTGAGAAAAGGTTGCTTATTATCATATTCCCATTGCCTTCCTTAGTTTTTTAAATAATTGTTTATGACTATGAATTCTGTATAGACATTTATCTAATTGAGATGTAAGATGGTTATGAGACAAGTTTTCAGATATAATTTATCTTACATTTGGAACAACTTCCACAACATTTGTTTTTTCCTTCATAGATATGGCAGTGTGGTGGGAAGCTGCTGTTTGTTCCTTGTTCTCGTGTTGGGCACATATACCGTCTTGAGGGCTGGCAAGGAAATCCTCCGCCCCTTTACGTTGGGTCTTCTCCAACTCTGAAGGTGAGTTTGGGCTAAAGATAGGAAACTGGCATTTATCTATCATGTGCTATAGTAGAATTTAACCAGTGTTGGTAGTGTCCACATCTATAACATGCTGTTACTAACTATAGT
The DNA here is from genome assembly GCA_004027025.1 of Myocastor coypus. NCBI lineage: Eukaryota > Metazoa > Chordata > Mammalia > Rodentia > Myocastoridae > Myocastor > Myocastor coypus. The sequence continues at coordinate 47,076 of PVJA010006917.1, read as the reverse complement.
GACCTTGGTGTACAGTAGATCTTTAGAACCCCTTCTTCCCATCTAATTGAAATTTGCATCTTCTGCTCAGCACCGCAGCACTACCTTTTTCCTCTCCATTTCTCAGTTCAGCTTTTCACCTACCACCTTGGAGTGAGATCATGCAGTCGGTCTTTCTGTGCCTAACCTATATGGTGTCCCTCCACAGTGCTGGAAATGATAGGATTTCTTTATCTGTTCAGGTCCCTTGCCCACTTTTAAACCAGAAGAGTATTTCTGCTCTTCGGATAGAGCTGAGCTCCTTTATGCCGTGGACACTGTGCTGTATCAGGGGTGTAAGCTGCGGATACTCTCCCATCCTGTAGCCTATCTCTTCACCTTGTTGTCCGCTTCCTAGGTGAGCAGGAGCTTTTGGTGTGCTCTAACCTCATTTGTCTGTTTTTGCTTCAGCAGCCTTTGGTATGGTGCTTCTGCTCTTGCTTTCATCAGCTTCATGCCATGCCTTCTTGCTGTGGCAGCAGAGGTGATACCTGTTGTACAGACCGTGTGGCCCACACTGCCAAAGCTAGTTGCTGTCCAATGCTTTATGGAGCAAACTTGCTGATGTTCGTGATGTTTGTAGATCAAGAGGGTACAGTGAATAAGTGGTATCTTAATCACATATCCTCATCTAAGAGTTTTATAGTTTCAGGCTTACATTTAAGACTTTAATTTGGGGTTATCTTTTATAGATAGTGGGTCAAAGGTCTAATTTTTATTCTTCTGTATGTGAGCAGCCAGTTTTCCCAACACCATTTATTAAAAAGACCATCCTTTCTCTACTGTGTATTCTTGACATCTTTGTCACAAGTCAATTGTATATGCCTGGGTTAATTCTGTGCTTGCTATTCTGTTCCATTGGCCTATGTGTCTGCTTTTATTGCTAGTACTGGGTCATTTCGATTACTATAACTTTATATTAGATTTTGAAAACAAGCAATATGACGGTTATGACTCTGTTCTTCTGTTTAATGTTACAGTGGTGATTCTGGGTCTTTTGCAGTTCCATAGAAGTTTTAGGATTGATTTTTTCTGTCTGTGAAAAATTTTATTGATAGTTTTGTAGGAATTTCATTGAATGTGTGGATGACTTAGCATAGTGTGGACATTTTAGCAATGTTAGTCTAGCTCATCTGTGAATGTAGGGTATTTCTCCATTTATGTCTTTTCCAGTGTCTTTCACCCAGGTTTCACAGTTTCAGTGGGCAGATGTTTTACTGCCTTGGCTAACTTTATTTCTAATTTTTTTTTTATTTTTTATGTTTTATTTTTATTTTGGTCTGAGAACATGTTTACTTGTTGATAGTTATCTTGTGACCTAGAAAAAAAAATAATTTAGACTCTAGATATTCCTACTCTTGATTAAAAACAGAACTGTCGTAACTAGGACCCACAGACCAAAAGCAGCACTTTTTGGTAAATAATGGGATCACACCAAATAGCCACACTGAGCACATTCACATGGTCGTTTGCATGTTAGCAATGGCTGGTTTCTTACTCCAAGAGATGATCAGATGGTTCACGAAGCCAACAATGTTTACCGTCTGGCCCTTTTAAGAAAGAACCTGCTGGTGATCTGTGTAGATCAATAGGCTGAATTGAATAAATGCTGTTTCAATCACATACATTGATGTAGCCCTTCTTACATTCTGTAAAACCTTAGAAGTTACCATTTTGTCAGTTACTATGGTGAGTATTTATTGCTATAGGGCTGCTTTTCCTTAATATGAACAAACTAGGAAAAGTACTCAGTGAATTTGAGATTATAATAAAATGGTTCTATCACAGTTGTAAAAAAATACCAACAGAGTTACCGGAAAAACTATGTTCTACAAACAGCCATTGTCATTCTGGATGATTTCTAAAATGAAAAATTCCCTACACACACCAGTAGGAAAATGGACCCCATGTCAGCTGGCCTCTCAGAAACCTTCTCCAGGTTTGAATTTCTTCCTCTCTTAGCAGAACAAAAGATATTACCTTAGAATATACGAGTGACAGAGCCCGTGCTGCCCATGCGGCCATTGCCTGGGGCTGCACATTCATGCCCCCACCCCCACCCCACGTGCACTGACACCTGATGCTCAGCCCTAAGGCGGTGCTGGGTGCCAGCTAGTGTGCCCACAATGAGGGCCCTGTCCCTGTGGCAGCACACAAGCCATGGGCTGGTCCCCCTGGAATCCACGATCTGCCCACTTAGAGAGCTAAGATTCTGTGGGTGTCATTTTGGTGTTGAACATTTTTATCCTTGACTTATTAGTCATTAGCTCACTTACATTTGTTGTTTAATTAAATACCAGGTCCTATAGACATGAGTTTATTGTATCGTGGTCATATTCAATGTGTCTAAGATATACTGTGTATGCCCTTGAATTTACATCTGTTTTTCAAAACAGTATTAATTTTCTTTTCTGCAGAATTATGTTAGAGTTGTGGAAGTTTGGTGGGATGAATATAAAGACTACTTCTATGCTAGCCGCCCTGAGTCGAAGGCATTACCCTATGGTGATATATCTGAACTGAAAAAGTTCCGAGAAGACCATAACTGCAAAAGTTTCAAGTGGTTCATGGAGGAAATCGCTTATGACATCACTTCACACTACCCTCTGCCCCCGAAAAACGTTGACTGGGGAGAGGCAAGTATCAGCAGACACTCAGATTTCAGTGTCTGCCTTTGTACAAGGGCAGAGAAAGATGGAAGGAAATTGTAAGAGCAAAGGATATTTGAGGAAACTTAGGTAAAACCTATTTGGTGACATCTTCCACCCTTTCACTAAGCCACTGCCATGGCCCTGAACACCCAGCCAGCAGCCACTATGCTATCTCCCCAGTCCCCTTTGATTCTCCTCTTTGTCTTGTACTTCCCATTCCAACCCTTGAGCCTACCCTTTTCTTACCTGGTCCAGGCTGCCTTCATCTCTGGCCAAGACTAATTTGGGGGATCCCCAGATCTGTGCTGCCCCCACTCTCTGGCCTCAGTTGCCCGTTCCCTGCATCCCTCTCGCCCTGCTGTCCTGCTGCTTTTGCCACGGGAGCTGCTGTTGGCTGTGCCCTCTGCCCATGTGTCTTTCCTAAAAAAAAAAAAATAAGTGGGATATCACTGGTGTCTCTGCACCAAAACATTCCTGACATAGTAGTCAGTATTTAAATAAATGCTGGATGCATGAATGATTGGGTAAATGGAATTTTCTCCCCTCCTGTTACTCTGGCATTTATAAATACATCTTCAGTTCAATATTTATAATTGAGATTAAATATATACCACTTCCAGAAATAGTTCTTTTGATATAAAATTGACATTTCAAGTATAAAAACTAACTTACCTTTTCACATGCATTATCCATCATCAAAGAAAAATCTTACTGTCTAGCCTATGTGTGAGAACATTCAACCCCAGACCTATGAATGCAGCTTCTAAGGTACTTCATAGGTATCAGAGAAAAGAATTTATAGACTGATTCTGGATATCTGTGGCTAGTAACTGTTACCCGTGTGGTTAAGTAACTTTGCTTCTTATTAGCCTGAGTTACTATGATTCTAAAATTATACTTAGTAGTATCTTCTTTTTTTTTTGCAGTATTTTATAAGAAATTCTAGGCCAGTGCCCTCAAAATGCATTTATTTCATTGTTGACTTCAAGATCTGGCATGATCTTAGAGATAACTGCTGTGCTAAAAAATACGAAAAGCTAATATCAGTCGGGAGTTCCATACTCCCGGGTTTCTCTGAACTATAATATTTGATCTGAAACTTTTATTCTGATGCTAACTGGTTCTTGGCTCTTTGTTCATAACTTTAGATCCGAGGTTTTGAAACTGCTTACTGCATTGACAGCATGGGAAAAACGAATGGAGGCTTTGTTGAGCTCGGGCCTTGCCATAGGATGGGAGGGAATCAGGTGAGTGTCTTTCTTTTGTGTTCACCTCCGTTAATAGTGGGATACTGACACGGGGCTCAGATTGGCTTTTAATTATATATTTAAATATCATTATAATTTCAAATAAAATGCATGTACTTAATTTTAAAAGTATATCAAAAATTATAATAGTTTTCTCATAGGGATTGAATCCAAGGCTGCTAATCCCTTTAAAAAATGTTTTGACCTTCCTAAATTACCTATTCTGAGCTTGTATTTGTAGCTCTTTTCCCTCAGCCTTCCAAAGTTCTGAGGTTACAGACATGTGCCACTATGCCCAGTTACCATTTTATTTTAATAAAGTGAAACACTTTATAAAGAACTGACAGTACTAGAACATTTATTAATTGAGCAGGATGATAGCCTTATTGATTTTCGCATAAACAGTTAGAATCTAGAGTTGATGTATATATATATAAGAAATTATGGTATATTCTTAGGAGTATATATTTGCAACCACTATGTAGGCCTACCTCTCTATAGTATTATTGCAAATATACTTCAGCAATATGTATTTTACTAATACGTTTTCTTATTTATGTGGATTTTTTTCTTGTGTTTAATTTAGATTGTGAAATGTATCAAAATGGTTTCCAGTTTTCATTGTCTTACACTATTAGTACATAATTAAGTGTTTTGATGGGCTGGAGAGATAACTCAGTAGAATAAGTGCTTGCTTGGCAAGCACAAGGGCCTGAGTTCAGTCCCCAGTTCTATAAAAAAAGAAAAAAAGAAATGTGTTGATGACCCATTTTGTATCCCAGAGGCTAAAAATGATAATCATTTAAATATTAATAGGAGTTTCCACTAATGTCAAAATATTTTCATTTCCTACCTAACTACTACATTTGAGACAGAAAATTTATAGCACATTGTTTGTCATTCAGTTCAGTTATAGGTGTTAAGTTGCTTCTTCATGTTTGTACAATGTATATCAATAGGAATGTTGGCTCCATTAATTTTTCTCCATTAATTTAAATAGCTTTTCCGAATCAATGAAGCAAATCAGCTCATGCAATATGACCAGTGTTTGACAAAAGGGCCTGATGGATCAAAAGTTATGATTACGCACTGTAACCTAAATGAATTCAAGGAATGGCAGTACTATAAGGTACTCAGTGTTTCAACTACTGAATTCATATACTATGCTGTTTCATTTTCACTAACACTTAGCATGTGCAATTTGAGTGAGCGCTGGGTAAATTTGAAGTTTTGCTTCTGTACTCTGGTACAGTATGGTCATGTAAGAAGATCCCTAAAGACCCACTCTTAAATTTCAATAACTCAGGAAAATTAGTTTTCTGTGAGTCAGAACACTACCATTATTCTATGATGAAAATCTGATCTTTAAAATCTCAATGGGGGCCCGGCGGGATGGCTCAGTGGTCTAAAGCGCCTGCTTGCCAAAGCTTGGGCGGCTTCAGGGACCGCGGTTCGATCCCCGGCACCACATGCTGTGCCAGCCCTGCCCTCAGGGCTGGCTGAGCAGGCCATAAAAATGAGTGAATAAACAAACAAAGGCTCTGAAACAAGAAAAAAATAAATAAATAAAATTTTAAAAAATATTAAAAAAATAAATAAATAAAATCTCAATGAATGTTTATGCCATAAAAAATGTGTGGTTAATATTTCATGTTGTCCAGCAGGTGGAGATAGAGACACACAAATGAAAGCTAAGCCTTCACTACTTCCTTATTGTTTACTAATGCAACAGGATAAATTTAGCCAGTTACTTTAAAGGTCAAATTTATTCATGTGGCATTGCTGGGCCAATTTTTCTGTGTGATCTGTATGTATTTTAAGTGCTGTGTAAGTTGGGAGCTCACACATATTCATGGATTTATGTAGTGTCCAAAGTCTAAAGGGACCAATGAGATAGCTCATTGGTATAAGCACCTGCTTATACCAGAGTTCGAAGTTTGATCCCTGGTACTGAAAAAAAATTAAAAAGAGAAAAAACTTTAAGAATCAAAATCAATTTATTATGAAATAAAACACTGAAGTATTGAGAAAATTTTTCTAAACTGAAGGAAGGTAGTAACACAAATTTACTTACCTAATAGTGTTATAATATCCCATTTTTTGATTAAAACTTGCTTGCTTGCTTGCTTAATGATATTAAGTAATATTATTACTTAATATCAGCAATGTTATTATGACCTAGCTTAATATCTTAATATTTCCAGTTAAGCCGGGCGTGGAGGCGCACGCCTGTAATCCCAGCACTTGGGAGGCTGAGGCAGGAGGATTGGTGTGAGTTCGAGACTGGCCTGGGCCACAATAGTGAACTCAAGGCCAGCCTGAACTGCATAGGGAGACCCTGTCTCAAAAAA
>PVJA010006917.1:23642-40709 GCA_004027025.1 Myocastor coypus | reverse complement strand
TCCTCCTGCCTCAGCTTCATGAGTGTTGGAATTATAGGAATGCACCACCACGCCCAGCTACATTCTTCAAAATTAGTAAAACCTTCCTCAGACCAGTTTTGTTTACCTAGGTTATTATCAATAATATTTCTGGAACTAGAAATTAAATTTAAGAAATTTATAAAATTTTTAAGTCATGAAAAAGTAACCCATGCCTATAATCCAAGCACTTGGGAGACTGTGGCAGGAGTACCCTTTCGAGTTAAAGGCCAACCTGAGCTACAAAGTAAGCTCCAGGCCAGCCTGAACTGCACAGTGAGACCCTATTTCAAAAAAACAAAAGAAAAAGAAAAAGTAACAATGATAACCTTATCACATATTAGTGTAAAGAATATTTTATTAATAAATAACTATTTTCTCATAAAAAATAGAGAAACAGCATTATATGCTTCTGTACATTTTTGTAATGTCTGGTTTTAACAGAAAGCTGGGTTTGTACTGAGCCTGCATTGAATCTGATATTCTTTGTTATCTTAGTTGGTATTTATGAAAAATCTAGCTCAAACTTCAACTTAGAAGAGAAATTAAACAAATATCTTTTTCAGAGAACTGTGACTATTCTTTGAAATATCACAATTCAATAGGTGGTACTTTTTAAAAGTTACTTGAAGTATAGAATCTGACACCATATTGGTGAACATTTTGTCCTATTTAAACAGTACAAACTATTAGTCTCTCTTACACTTTAAAATTTTAATTCATGTGAGTTTGTATACCATGCACTGCTCATGTAGAAAATATTGTTACTAAGTTATATAAATCTTGGCATATTTCATCATACAATAAGAAAATATCACAAATATAACTACTCATTTCATCAGAAAAGTCTTTAAATTTGAAACTGTTATAGTGGTAGAAATGCATTTTCCAAATCCAATTTTTGCTTGAAAAATCAGATTTTATCAATGGCAAAAACAGTCATATTTTTTGTTTTCTTTTATTTTTCTGGTTTTGTTTTGCTTTGTTTTGTTTTTTGTTTTTTTGGTACCAGGGATTGAACTCAGGACCATGCACTTGCCAGGCGAGTGCTTATTCTACTGTGCTATCTCCCCAGCCCTTTGTTTTGTTTCTTAAAGTTCTAGGTTCACCTCATTTTCAAGAAAATCCCTACTATTCCAACTCAAACTTGAATAATCATATTTGTTGATTGTTCTGTGGAGTAAAAATGACATTTTATGAAAAAAGCAGCTAGTTTATCCCTTTAATTAATTATACAAGTCCTTTTTCTCAATACCATGGCACTGCATTATGTAGAAACACATGATACACCCTTACCATTTCCTCTCAGAAAATACAGTTTAAGAACATACTCAGGTCAAATGTCAGTACAATTAGTAAGTCTTAGCTGCTTCATCAAAGATATCCATATATGGTACTGGAGATTGAACTGAGGCCCTTAGAACTGAGCTACCTCCCCAGCCCTTTTTCATGTTTTAGAGATAGGGTCTCACTAAGTTATCAAAGTGCGTGGAATTGGCATGAATTTGTCGTTCTCCTGCCTAAGCTTCTCAGAGTACAGAGATTATAAGCACACACTGTCACACATGGCCGCTATTTGCTTTTGTAAGTATGAATTATGTGGCAGTGAAGACTATGACACTAGCACAGTTTGGTGTCACTACTGGGTGCATGGTAAGGCTTCAGCAGTTTTACACACCACAGCTTTTGTCCCATCAGCGTAACTGTCACTGCAGTGAAAAGAGTAATGAATTCTTCATGTTGTGAAAGTAGTGTTACCTTTATGGACGCATGCTAGGGTAGTATGAGGACCACACTTTGAGGAATTCTGAGCTATATTAAAGAAATATCATGAGAGCTGTGCTACCTTCCTTGGAGAAGGAAGACCTATAAACCAGAGAGACATTGTAAGTATCAGCCCTCAGTAACTGCTACAGTGCTGGAAAGCTCACATGACACTGTCACACTGTTGTTAGTCACCATAGGAACCAGAGAAGACTGTTTGGAGCTGAAGAAAATGAACTTAAGTTTGTATACATTGAGTTTGATGTGGCAGCTGTTATTAGGACTTAACAGTGAATGAACTGGTAAGGCTAATAATCTGAAGCATTAGCCAAAATGAACTTGTTCAGTTTGCTTGAATTATCTTTTGAAAAGCAGGCAATGAGGCTGGTGAGATAGCTCAGCAGACTAAGTGCCTGCTTAGGCAAATGCAGGGACCAGGGTTCTATCCCCTGCACCACATTCCATAGTGGTTCCACCCCCAGGTGCACTGAGCCAGCCCTGAATCTGAGCATGGTGGTGCATGCCTGTAATCCCAGCACTGGAGAGTCTGAAAACAAGAGAATCACTAAAGTTGGAGCTGCATAGTGAGGCCCTGTACCAAATACATAAAAAAGAAAGGCAGGCAGTGACTTCTGTTGCCAGTGGTATCAAGAGAGTAACTTGGTTTTCCTTACTGTGTTTTCTAGAACCTACACAGGTTTACTCACATTCCTTCAGGAAAGTGCTTAGATCGTTCAGAGGTCCTGCATCAAGTGTTCATCTCCAGTTGTGACTCCAATAAAATGACTCAAAAGTGGGAAATGAATAACATCCACAGTGTTTAGAAAGAAAGGAATAATCTACCTACTGACAAGTAAATTGATACAGGACTGAAAATCGCCTGAAACCTGCTGCAACAATTATTAACTCTGTACAGCTCCCAACCTGGAACCTCCTGATCAGTTTGAAGGACATTGATAAACTGTGATTTTACAATAACATTATCATATGCAGTTACTGTTTACAAAACTGCTTTTACCTTAAACTTTGTAGATGTTTACATCCTTTTTATTTTTGTTTCAAGATGATGTTGGTAATTTGTGCCTTTAACTCTTCTTTGTTAGCACAGAGTTAAAGGTATGTCTTCTTTGGGATTACACTCAGGGGTCTGAAAGGCAGTTTGATTTTATATTTTTGTTTTGTTTTTTGGTTTTTTTTGTACACACACTTGAAAAAAGGTTGGAGTAACCAGCTTTTCATATATAACTTGGTGATTATCAACCTGTTGTGTCTTTATTTAATTTTACATCTTTTTGAAGCACTGCCACAGGTTATTAGCCAAGGTGGCCTTCTTCACAGTCATGCTGCTTTTTTGAAAGGTGAATTTCAACAACACATTTAGTGCCTCTTTCATTTCATGGTATATTTTTCAAAACCTTTTGATGAAATTTATAGGCTGATAATAAAATGAATTGTCACCTGCATGGAAATATTTGCACCATTCAGAAACAGATTTATGTGCTTCCATTTGGTGTAAAGTTGAGTGCTGTATAGCTTCAACAAGAAAAGACAATGGGAACATCTCAAAGCTATTTCTTAGGGTGTGAGGACAATGTGGCATTAACTTCGTGGCTTACTGGTGTTCTCAACACCATCTGCCATACTGACTCTAGAAATGCAAGAGCCTTCCAGCTAGGTAAAAAAGACTTTCCACATACATTTGGGATTTATTTTTCCCTAGTACCTGTGAGTATATTTTTAAAAAAATAAAAAACACTACAAATAATTCTCTATACTGAAATTTCAAAAGGAGGCTAACAAAAATAACTCACCACCACTATAAACATATCAAAGATTTGTCCCAAGGTAAGAATTTCCAAGCCCTTGCTAAATTAAACCTTACAAAACTCTTGTGCATTACAGTCTAAGCTGTACATCCTCTAAAACAGTGAATTGCTGTTTATTATCTTCATCCAAATGCAATTCCACGCACATTTCTGAAAGTTGAGAAAATGACTGTTTGATACAGCTCATTAACAAATGTGAACTATTTTGTTAGAATGGATAGTCTTGTTTTTCTTAATTTCTTTCTTGGAAACATATTATTAGTATATTTCCAATGAAAACATTTGTTTGGATTCAAAAAGTTATTCATTAATATAGTACCTGGTGTAGAAGCAAATACTGTAAATGGTTGCTTTGATTTTAATTTCTGAATAGTCTTTTATTAGCCCAAATATTAAAATGCCTAAGTTGAGTGCTTAAAAATGTAATACAGTGGAGAATGGTAAGTAAGCATTTTTATCTTGTAATAATGGTATCAATACAATGAAAGGAATTTACACACTACTGCCAGAGGAAAATATTTTTAATTAAACCTAAAAAAAAATATACATTTGTTTAAAAGGAAAGCTTTTGTTTCCTCCAAACTTAGTTCTTAAATTTGGAGAGTAAAAGTTAAACATTCTCAACAGTTTTATTTATAATTTTGAATTGTCAGTTTGTATTTTGCTACTAATCTCTGATTAGCCATTTTAACATTCACTCATCTTTAGGGATATTTAAAAAGAAATACATTTATATGCTTCTATAATTGAAAAATAAATCAGCTATAAAAAGAAACAACTGGTACTTTAATTACTTGTTTGTCTCGCACATAGTACCATTTTCCATGCTGAATGGATTATAACCTTCTTATCTATGCATAAGCCTAAGAAAAGTGGCACATGAACTGTGCATGTAATCTTATGGGTAAATTAAAAGGGTTTGTGTGTGTGTGCAATTTGTTAAAATAAGATATTCTGTGAACATGATTCTGTATATTGAAATCAGAAACATTACCAAACATGAAAAACATCAGAAGCTGCTGCCATAATGACTATTTTCTACTGTAGGCTGCTTTGGAAACAATTTCCATATCCTTGCTTTGTAAGTTGGTAATTATCACTATGCATTTCTACACATTTTATAAATTTGATTTATGCAGATTTTGATACACTGTATGTTTCTGTAGAAATTGTATAAATATTCAAAACTTTATTAGGATAAATCTGAGAAGCTTATGTATATCTTAATTCTGGGTTGTTTTTTAGGTGAGAAAAAATAAAATATTGTATTTTAATCCATGGGGTTTTGTTTAGTAATGGTAATTCATTTGCAAATCTGACTGCACATTTTAAAGATTTATTTATAAGATCTACCGTACATAACTAAAACATTACAAACCAAAGATAATAATTGACTATGTGCTTGAGTGTTGGTTAAAACTCTGATAGGCCTCTAATACTTGGAATTTATGTCTATAGGAAACCAAAGGCTTTTTCTTACAGTACTTATGCCACCTATATTTAACAGTGTTTTAAAGCCACATTCCCACTTATAAAACATAACCATAAAAGCACACACACAACCATAGCAAGCATATATGTTTCTGGTCAGTGTATTCTATATGGTTGCCTTGTGAAAGCAAAATATATTTTTTAATCAAAATTCTTTACAACCCAACAGATCAAGTGAATAGAGCTACACAAAGAAAAAGGAAGCCTACCAAAATGAACTTAGACAATCTGTAGGACTTGGTTGTACAAAACACACCACCCCAAGGAAAGATATGGTCACTCAGATTCAAATAAGTGGCTGTGTTGACTTGAAAACCTTTCAGCTGAGTTGTCCATTGTCATGTCTTTCCATCTGTAGCTATTGTAGTGTTAGGCTAAGACATCTGCAATGTGACCTATCACCAGAATGGAATGGGACTCACTTATTACCTAAGATGGTCACTCATAGATCTTATAATACATATCATTTCTAAATGCAATTGAAAAAAACATCCACATGTAATTAAATGGGAAATGTAATAGGGACCTACTTAATACAGACCAGATACCTAATAGGGTGATAGTTAAGATATGTGAAACTTACTCTATGCGAAAGCACTTTAAAAAAGGTTGAACACTCAAGTATTTATCAGAAACAATCTGTATTAAGAAAATGGGCAAAAGTTTGAATGGTTCTGGAGACTACTGTTGTAGAGCTGAGAAACAAAGTACTATTTCTAAGTTAGATTTGATAATTGCTTTATCAGATCTCACTTGTAGGATCTTTGAAATGCCCATAATTTAGATGGATACTCAGTTTTCTGAGTGAATCTGATCTGAAGGGCCTACATCTGAGCAGAGGTGCAACACAAGTCTTAATTTTTATAATGGAATGATGTTACAGTTTGCTTATCTGAAGCAGTAGAATATGTGGTAGATTCCAAATTCTGGCTATCAAATTCCTCTATTAAAATTCCAGTTTCATGTGACCTTGGGTGAATTATTTAACCTCTATACCAGTCTGCTTAATAGTAAAATGGGGGAAATAACAATGCCTGTTTTATAGGGTTATTGCTAGGATTAAATGAGTTAACATAAAGTGCTTAAAGTTCTGGCACACAGTCAAAGTAATATAAATCTTAACTATTATTATCTGGTTTCAAAGTCTTAAAATCTGTATTTAATCAGAAAAACAAATCAATTTCACATCAACCCTCTATAAACACTATCTGTATTTGCATGTGTTTCATGTATCAGCATTATCCTGCTTTACAACTGAAGGAATGAAGCTCAGACATTAAACAGGTGAAATGATTACTATAAGATAAACTTACCTGTCTCATTCCTTTACAGAACATGTAGAATATAGTTTTCAGTGGTTTAATTCAGTTACTGTATAGAACTACATGACAGTGTAGTTTTCAGTGACAGAGGTTAAATAATTCACCCAAGGTCACATGGGACCTTGCAGTGAACCCTTTACAGCGGTTCTCAACCTGTGGGTCACCACCCTGGCGGGGGTCGAACGACCAAAAACACAGGGGTCACCTAAAGCCATTCCTAATCATAACTGTAGCAAAATTACAGTTTTGAAGTAGCCACCAAAATAATTTTTTGGTTTGGGGTCACTGCAACATGAGGAATGCGGGGTCACTGCATTAGAAAGGTTGAGAACCACTGCCCTAGAACTATGTGCCACCCTGAAAGGTGTCTAAGATAGTGTGCCCTTTAAAATATTTTTAAATGAAATTTTACTCAGATTCAAATATGACTATATAAGCTCTAAAACTAATCTAAAGGTTTTGGCAGAAAAATGTCTATTATAGTAACTAATATTGAGGTTATGCTGCTGTCAAAACAATCAAGGACAAATGTTTTGAAGAGCTGGGTAACAGGCACAGCAGACTGTACAGTACAGGGAAGGAAACTCACAAAGTAAACCCATTCACCATGTCTTTACTCAAGAGAACTTTCTTAACCATCTTGCAGCAAGTAGTGGGAAAATATTGATACTGCTCAGTTAAATAAGTGGGATCTTGAGACTGATGAGATGCTAGAATTGCAGGGGCAGGTCAGTGGTGGTGAGCTCACCTGATTATCACAAAAGCTACACAGAATCCATACAGCACTGTCATTTGCAATAGCAAAACACTCAGGAACAATGTAAATGCCCCTTAATGGAATGGATAAACTGTGGTATAATCACACAATGGGATGCTACTCAGTGATGAACAAAGTTATAACCAAGTCTTAAGAATACAATTAAGTGAAAAAGGCAATTCCTAAAACTACAAATTGCATATTTAAACAATAAAAGTTCACTTGTCCAAGTTCACAAATTTATTGGAGTCGATGATATAACTTCTGTACTTGATATCCCAATCTCACAGGATAAGCTATTTGGTGCTAGGAAACACTCCCTAAAGAAAGAGTTTTTGGACTGGGGAGATAGCTCAGTGGTCTAAGCACTAGCCTGGCAAGTGCAGGATCTGTGTTCAATCCCCAGTATTGCATGCCATGCAAACAGCTGCGCAGCAAGACCCTGTACCAAATCAATCAATCTTAGAAAAAACAGGTTTTCCATGTATTCTTTTCTATTCACCTTGTAAAGTCTCAGAACTGAATCTAATACTTTGATAGCATCTGAATATATACATACTTTTAGCTATTTACTGAGCATCAACTATTTCTTGCTATGAAAATGTCTTAAATATATTACTTGCTTTTAAAAAATCTAATTTAGGGCTAGGGAGATGGCTCAGCCATCTAAGCATTTGGCTGGCAAGCACAAGTCCCAAGTTCAATACCCAGTACCACATGCCAGCCCAGTAAGTACCTGTAATCTCAGCACTGGGGAGGCTGAGATAGGAGGATCACTACAAATAGCTGTGTGGCGAGATCCTGTACCAAATAAATATTTTTAAAAAAAAAAATTTCTTTTCTTTCAGGACTGAGGTTTGAACTCAGGACACTGCAATTGCCAGACAGGCACTTTTGCCACAGAGCGATCTCCCCAGCCCCTTCCTGGTCCCCTTAAATCTAATTTTACTGAAGAAACTGAGGTTAACATAACTTGTCTGATATTACTAAGCTAGTAAGAAACAGCCTTTTTCAATGATTGTCAAGTCTAAGCAAGCTTACCATCTTACTCTTCTTTCATAATCCTTTCATGTTAATATGTTAATGTTTTTGTGTAAGTTATCTAAATCTTTTTTCTGGAAAATGTAGAAAATCAAAGCATGCGTAAATATAGATAGATATATTACAATGGTTTACTTTCTTACCTAACTTAGAACATTTTCCAAAGTGACACTGTCTTATCGAAGAGACCAAGTTAGATGACTTGAACCATTTCCAGTTCTAAAATTTGATACTAGATGTGCTTATTTTCCTGCCCTCTTAATGTCCAAGTCTAATTGTGTGCCTGAGACAATATGCTGTAGATGTGGTAATACCAAGGATGAAGTCCAGTAACAGATGAGATCCAAGAGTACAGTGAAGGTTCACTGAAACCTCAGAAACAACATCTTCACCGCAGCATACAAAATTAAGAACATTATAGATATGCCCAACTAAATGTTACCTAGAGACATATTCTGACCCCCAAATTTCAATTTTACCATTATTTAAAACTGAGATTTCATTTTTTAAAATTGAGATTTCTGGCTCACTTTGAAAAGCTTAGATTTATGGTACATCTCTATCCAACAGGACCAAGCTAAATGGCCAGTGGATCCCTTTTGTCCCATGTGCATGTAAGTACATAAAAAAATAGAACTTTTTCTCATACCAGGCTATAGCCGTATGCTAAAATAAAATTTGCATTGTACTCAGTTTTCCTGTATGCTTATTTCACCACACTGAACAGTTTTGTCTGGTTTCTATTCATCTTTGTATTTCCTGTCAGTAAACATCCTATCTTCCTCTAAAAAGGTCATTTTCTTTTCTTTTTTTTTTTTTTTTTTTTTTTTTTTTTTTTTTTTTTTTTTTTTTTTTTTTTTTTTTTTTTTTTTTTTTTTTTTTGTCTTTTTGAGACAATGTTTCAGTATGCAGTTCAGACTGGCCTTGAGCTCACTTCTGTAGCCCAGGCTGGTCTCGAACTCACACTGATCCTCCCGCCTCAGCCTTCCAAGTGCGGGGATTAAAGGCGTGCGCCACCATGCCCGGCTTAAAAAAAGGCCATTTTCTCTTAGATATTTTAAGAACGAATTCAAACATGGCCTATTCTACAGGTACTAGGGTTCATTTTAGAAAGACTACATTCTAGGCAATGGCATAAAGGCTATTCACCATGAAATATACTCAGTAGTAGTCTGTAGAACATTTTTAGGAACGTATGTATTAGATACAAGGTAATGCTGTTTTTAGTAAACTTATGATTTAGTTCATAAATACCAAATATTATTTAAAAGCATAGTGATCTCAACTGAACAAGTCTACAGTGAATGCTGTGATGTAACTAGAACCTTAGAATACTCTGACCTAGTGCCCTGCTTTTATAAATTAAAAGACTAAAAATTGTGACACTGAGAACTGAATTTTTCCCTCAGTCCTTGCACCAAAATAAACTCCAGGAAGATCAAATATTCAATTAAAATCTTGAAACCAACAATTATTCTAAAGAAATTTTGCCTTAGAAAGACCTCTCAATGCCATGAAAAAACTGATATATCTGTCTACCTAAAAAGTGAGAAATCTGGGGACTTGCCAGGTAGGTTGGTGGGTAAAAACATGATTGGGCAAACTCACTCGGGCAGAGGACCACAGTTCTATACCCTGGAGCATGACACCTGCCCATAAGGCTGCCTGGACCAACCAAAAAAAAAAGTGAGAAACTTGCATAGTGCCATAAAGAGAATCCAAAAAAACCAGAAAAATATTGAATGTCACAAGGGTCATTGTCCGTAATATATAAGGCCCCCGAACTATTAATGAAAAGACCAGTAACACTAAAGACCACAGGAAAGAAAACAAATGGCTTTATATAAAATGCTAAAAACTCAGAAGCCTTTTTAAAATTTGTATTTGGTACAGATTCTCACTGTGCAACTCAGACTCAATAGTGATCTTCCTGTTTTCAGCCTTCTCTGCACTGGGATTACAAGCATGTCCCATATTGTGTTGGGAGCTGGCTCGGCATGTGGTGCCAGGGATTAAACTCAGCTCACTGTACTTGCCTAAGCAGGCACTTAATTCAACTGAGCTACCTTTCTGGCTGTAGAAGCCACTTATAATAAATCAGAACAGATGAAGTTTGAAAACAATTACTATGGTTTGGTAAGGAAACAAGCACCGCAGCAAGTTCACTGATGGAAAGTATATGCAATCCAAGTTCCACTGAAAGTCATTTTATCAAGAGCAGTTTCTACCATACAGTGAATAAAGGCTTTGGCTGTTGGGACATTTTAAAGCATACATGCCCTTTGGCACAACGACTTCTTATAGGACCTTTTCTTTAGGTGTGAAATCCTATAGAGATTGGACTTGTCACAGAACATTAAGGCAGGAAAAAAAAATCCTTTACAGAGCTAAATTATATAGCAATACTATGCAGATAACTATTAAAAATATGGCTTTTGTTGTACTAACAATCACAAAAATGAGATTGTTGAAAGGTATAGTGTATTACTGAAGTTTTCAGTAGAGTAAGTCTGGAACAGGGAGTTTATGTACCTTAAAATGTGAACTATTTCTAGAAAGAAAACGTTCATAAACATTTCTCCTAGTAGCTGGTCTGGAATAGGACTTACCATAGTGTTACTGTTTTCCAATGTACCTACACACTGATGTAACCTAGTTCTGACTGCTGACAGCTAATTTAGTTTTTTCAGAGGAACCTGGAAACTACATAAAATGAGCGAGGCAGGCAAACCCTAAAAGACACTTGATTCAAAGAGTGTTGATTAGAAACATTACAGAATGAAACTCTGAAGACTAACTCCTAAGACTGACAAGAATCTGATAGGACTGCCTCATGGGCCTAATATATAAATTCTCAGATTTCAATTTTAACTTCTTTTAACATCTTGCCTATGTATTAGGTACTACTTCAGAATACAGTCACATTTTCATTTACTGACTTTATATTAAAAAGTGAAATAAGCAGTTCAACTACCACCTGGTAGTCACAGAACTGGCACTGTCTCACCTGGTTAACTACCTAAAATATATTACCCCAAATATTTTAGCATCTTATGTCCCCTAACAGGGGAAAATTAGTTTTCATGGTCAACAAAAACCCTAAATTTAAAGTAGGGTTTAATTACTAGAATATAATTAGGGTCATCACTGTAATGTTAAGACCTTGAGTATTCTTAGCACCTATGCTTAACACCGAATTAACTAAAACAAAATAATCTGCAGGAAATAATCATCCAAATATAGCATAGGTCAACTGAGACTCTTGTTGGCTAATAATTTCATCTTAAAATTTGGTAAGCCACCAAGATGGTAACCTCCAAACCATACATTAAGATTTCATGTAAGCAGTATATAAACTTTCATTAACAACTTCTAATAATTCATCTTAATTTACAAGTTAACTGCTTCCTCAAGCATTGCCAAAATTAACTCTAACAAAATAGTTAAAATTAAGATAGAAGAATCACAATCTTAACCAGGATTTTCAAAGATGTAGTCCAAAATCTATTTTGAACTAGTTCAACCTAGAAACACAAAATTTACCATTACTAATACTGGTTTTTATATTTTTCAACATATATATGCTTTTACCATCCTTAAGGTAAAAGAAAAAACTGGAGCAAGTAAGACATGAACAGTAATGTCAAGGTCAAAGCTTAAAATCATTCTGCAAAAACAAATCTTAACGCCTGTAATCCCAGCACTCGGGAGGCTGAGGCAGGAGGATTGGCGTGAGTTCGAGACCAGCCTGGGCTACAAAAGTGAGCTCAAGGCCAGCCTCAACTGCATAGCGAGACCCTATCTCAAAAAGACAAAAAAAAATCTTAAAAGTTGTAGATCTGGTTCTTAGAAAAGGTGTTTGTTTTTTTCTCAAACCTACTAAACTATGCCTGCAGAGCATTATGCAAAATTTTTTTTAAATCTGTCAAGGCTTCTTATGTTTTAAGGGAAAACTACTTCACCATATTAAAACAAAGACAATAGAAATAATATACATAATTTTATTACAAATTTTTTTAAAAAAAACACAAAATGCAACATCCTAAACCCAAAACTTTCTATTGGTACTACTTCCTGCAAATTTGTGCTACCATACACATGAAAGAAACCATTAAATATTTAAGAACATTCAACATCAAAAGCCTTAAAATCTAACTGTATGTAGTAGCCCCTCAAAAAGCTACAACCTGAATTTTTTAAAAAATTATTTTTTCTACAAAGAATTTTCTCAGCTATACAAAAAATCTGTACAGTTTTTATACTGAAGCTAATATGTTGAGCTGCACTTGAATTCACATTCTTAGCAAAACAATTGCCTGAGCACACGCACTCCACATGCCATTACAGGACAGCAACTTATTCTTCATCTTCCTCCTCTTCCTCTTCCTCCTCCTCCTCTTCTTCCTCCTCCTCCTCATCTTCTGGTTCACTCTTCTTCTTGGAGCCTGTTGGCCTACCAGGGCCCTTCTTTCCTGTTTCACTTTTGCCCTTGGCACGGTATGCAGCAATATCCTGAAAAATTGTCAAAATAATAAAATCAGCATCCGGCATGGTTACTCAACGGTAAAAACCACTTAGCTGTAAACAACCTGTAATTACTGACCAATAACCCTGACAGCGGTCTGAAAAGGTATTGAGGAGCTACTTCAATTTTCAGGCTTTAAAGAGCTAATGAGGATAAAATGATAACTGCACTAGGTCATCAGTACTTTCACTAATGATCATTTCCTTCACATACGTTCTGTCACCTCACGTTTGAAATATAATAAAATACAACCCCCTTACTTAACACATACAAGTTTTGATCTACTATAGTATTCAAGAAACATGAATCTAGTTTTTAAAAAAGTAAACAATAGACCTTTTCGTATTTTTCCTTTAGCTTAGCCGCTTTTTGTTCATATGGCTGTTTATCTTTGGCTGACTGCTCAGACCACATTTCACCCAATTTTTTTGCAGTATCTCCAATGGACAGCCCTGGATGTTCACTTTTGATCTTTGGGCGATGTTCAGAGCAAAACAGGAAAAAGGCAGATCTGAAAGGAAGCAACAAAGCTCATAAACCAAAAAGAAAATACCCAAGGGGCCGGGCGGTCTGGCTCCTTTTTAAAGTAAGCTTACGGTGGTCTTTTGGGAGCATTCGGATCTTTCTTCTTTCCTCTCTTATCGCCAGTTTTGGGAGGGACGTAATTTTTCATCTCCCTGTCGTAGCGCGCTTTATCGCTCTTCGCCATATCTTCAAATTTCGACTTTTCCTTGGCAGACATGGTCTAAGGACGAAAAGTAAAAGAAGGCCGAAATTCAAGCTGCGCCGTCCAGGAAGGATGGGCCTCGTGGGAGAGGCAGGTGGGCTGGACCCGGCGCTCTCGGACCTGGGTAAGCCCGCACCCCGCCCCTACGCCCCGCCGCCCAGAGCCCCAGCCCAGCCATCGCCGACAGCCGCGCCAACCCCGCGCCCCAGCCTAGTTACCGCGTCAGCCGCGCCGCACACGACCCAGCCCAGTCACGCCAGCCCCGCGCCACAACCCAGTCACCGCGCCAGCCGCGTCGCCTCGTGCCCCGGCCCAGTCATCGCGCCAACAGCGCCAGCCGCGCCGACCTCGCGCCCCGCGCACCTTCCATCTCTCAGAACACTTCTTGGAGAACTCGGCAAAGTTGACCGAGGAGTCTGGGTGCTTCTTCTTGTGCTCCTCGCGACAAGTCTGCACGAAGAAGGCGTACGAGGACATCTTGCCCCGAGGCTTGTTGGGGTCTCCCTTGCCCATGGCGGCGCGGCCTGAGGAGGGGCAAGCGCCGAGGCTGCGGTCAGCGCCCGGGGCGGCCGCAACCCCGCTCTCCGCCGCCCCCAACTTTTCCCAAAGCCCCAGCCGGAGCCGCCGCCGCCACCGCATGCGCATGCAACCCTTTCCTGTTGGAGGCGGCCCGGCCCCGACCTCCAGTCAGGAAAGCACTGGCCCACCCCTCGCCTCCGCAGCCCCGGCCTCCCCGCCCGCGGCCCAAATGCCGCCCGCGCGTCAGGTCGAACCCCTGAGCCCTAAGCCCGAGACCCGACAGCCGGCTGGGGCTGTGAGGGAAGTGGGAAGCGCAGCCTCGCAAACCCCAGGGAATCTGTGGAGTCTCGCCTGGTGTAGTTCTTTCCTCAGGGTCCCGCAGAGAGGCCGAGGGCGACGGAGACGCTTCCTTCCTAGGGCTCCGGCGAGAACTGGTTTACCGCTAACGCAATCCTCAGCCTCTTGTTTTGCAGAGTTCTCCGCGCCACTGCAACTTGACAAGCCCCGCCACAGGCCACACCCTTGCCCCTCTAATTGGCTCTTAGAATTATTCAAACCTTAAGAGTCCCCGCCCCATCTCCACATCGGCTTTCGATTGGCGAACCTCTCGTTAGGCCCGCCCTCCCTGCGCCAGCCTAGCAGGTTCGGTGGGTCGCTCAGGTCGTTAACTCCTAGACCCGTTAGAACCGGTCTGGAGAGGAATGTACTGCTCGATCCTGATTGGCAGCGGGAAGAGGGTTTGAAAAATGGCGGGCCTGATGCTGATTGGCTCGAGTAGTAAATGAAGGGTGTGGTTAACCCAAGAAGGGAAGCCCCGCCAGCTTTAAAACTACTAAGCGAGACACCTGTGGGTCGTTCTCACGGTTGGCGGTGGAATCTGTTTTTGCCGGTGCTAAGGAACGAAAGAAGCCCACCCAGTCCCTCTTCCAACCACCGTGTAGATCCTGTCCGGCCCGGCTGTGCGGCGCTGTCTGCTGGGAGTTGTGGTCCCACGACTGTACGGCCCGTGCGGTTTTCCGTACGCCCTCAGTGGGGAGAGACAGCAGTTCTCCTGTGGCTGCAGAGGCTGGGACAGACCCAGACTTAGGCGAGGTGGGGAACCTCGGAGTCCCCATTGTCCTGGGCATCTAAAGGGGAGGCGAAAGCTGGCGGCTCCTGGCCGCGCCCGCTACTCGCCGACTCCCACCCGGCCTCCGGGCCCAGGCCGGGCCCGCGGATGCCGCGCCCCCCAGCGGTGGCGAGTGCGGCTGCGGGTCGCTGCCGCCCGGCGTCGGACGCCTTGCGGGCCTGGACTACAGCGCCGAGCCCCGCGTCGGAGGTGGGACCTCTAGCGGCTGTCTGCCTCAGATGTAGATGTAAGAAAAATCCTGAGAAAGCAATGGGTCCGGCTCCCTCCCCTCCCCCGACACTGGTCCTTACCTAAGTGCCCAGAGTAGCTTCGCGCAGATCCTCGGAGCCCGGGTTAGGAACCGCGTGTTAGGGTCTAAGGAGAGCGCAGCACAGCTACCCTATCCTCCTGCTTGCCTGTTATCCTTCCGAGCTGCTTTCCCCAAGGTAGGACTTTGGCTGACATCTGGGCGTGCGCAGGGTCTAAGGAGAGCGCAGCACAGCTACCCTATCCTCCTGCTTGCCTGCTATCCTCCCGAGCTGCTTTCCCCAAGGTAGGACTTTGGCTGACATCTGGGCGTGCGCTTTCTGTGTTGTGTTTGGTTTAGAATGTTTTCCCTTCCCTACTGGCTGATATGTTGCCCAGATGGCTTCAAATGAATTTTATGTATCTGTTAAATAACTGTACGCCTTATGTGAAACTGTACTACTGCGTGGTGTATGCAACTGTCCTAATACCTCATGGAGGCCGGGGATATGGCTCAGCAGGCTAAGTGGCTGCTTGACAAGCGGTAGGTCTTGCAGTGCTGGCCCCAGATGCCATGTCGCACTTTGCCGGCCAGCGAAACCCAAAGCGCCGGCAGAAAGAAGAGGATCACTACAAGTCCGAGCTGCGAAGCTAGAGCCTGTACCAAATATATAAATTAAAAAGTAATAATAGTATGTCAGAATTACTAGATATACTAATAAAAGCTAAATTTTAAAACAGAAACAGTATTGCCCAACATGTTTACGCAATACTAACGAATGTTACACTGAAAATCACTAAAAATGGCAAATATTTGATGTGTTTCACAAAACAAAAAATGGCAGTTTTTCAAAGAAAACGTGTTTACTTGTTTTAAGGGTCCTACAATTTAATCACAATCTCTAGTTTATAACCTTATGTGTCTACCTGAAGCTTCTATAGCTACAGAATCACAGTTCCAGATCTCCTATAAAAAACAAAAAACAAAACAAAAAAAAAAAAATCTTTTAACAAACTTAAATCCTGGCACCTTAAAATAACAATAAAAGACAGATCACACATGTGTAACTTTGAAAGTATATTTTTAAATTTTATATTTTTGGAGCATTCTTTAGAAAACAAGAATAGTTTTTTAAAAAATGTTCTTGGGCCAGCCTGATAGTTCAGCGGACTAAAGCACCTGCTTAGGCAGAGCTCAGTGACCAGAGTTCGATTCCCAGCATGCCATGCTAGCCCCGGAGCCCGCTGAGACTGTGATTGAGACTGGGCATGGTGATGCACACCTGTAATCCTAGCACTTGGGACACTGAAAACAGGAGAATCACTAGCAGTCCTATCTACTAACTGAGAACCTATAGACCCTGTAGACCTTGTCCTAAATGCAGAAAATAAGAATTGTTCTCACTTAAAATTGGGCATATAACTAAGTACTGTTTATAAAAACTTACATGTATTGAGCTTAGCAGAACAATATAAAGATAAAATGTCTCTGTTTTCAGAGAATTTACAGTGTAGAGGGAGACAAAAATGGGAAAGAACAGTTTAACACCAACATTGTTAAAATTGTTCAATAATAAGAACATAAGTCAAGGGGCCAGGGAGATAGCTCAGGGGCACAAGTGCCTGCCTGGGAAGTGCAAGGTCCTGAGTTCAATCTCCCGCTCCACAAAAAAAAAAAAAAAAAAAAAAAAAAAAAAAAAAAAAAAAAAAAAAAAAAAAAAAA
>PVJA010006917.1:0-23542 GCA_004027025.1 Myocastor coypus | reverse complement strand
CCTTTGAGAGAACATGACTTACTTGGGGTTCAACTACAAGTTCAATAGTGTAAAAGCTCAATTAAACATGAATAGGAACAATGCTGGACTGAGGGTTTATGAAGAAATAGCCTTTATGCTATATGGACAAACAAATGTGTGAAGGACAGTAAAATAATCAGAGTTCCTGCCAGGTTAAGTGGCAGGGTTTAGGGCATGGTCTGTCTGAGGCTGCCTCTGTGCAACAGAGCTGATTCGGTGTCTTTGCTTTACCTGAGACTCGGGAGTGGCAGTCCAGGGGCACTAGTAATAGTCGGGAGCCCCGCCTTACGTACATACTCTCACTACAAATTTATGGTATTCACTAAGTTTTACCTCACTTGGGGAATGTAGCTTTTGTATAATTTAAAAAACTGATCTGACGGCTACTTTTTGGGCCTCTATAGTGCAAATAGTGGACACACTGGCATGCCAATGCCAAATCTGAGCCACTAACATCATGCCGAAGTACCTCTTCTGGTTGTTAGGCCTCTCTCTATTCTGTCACTGCCACTATCAGTTCATTGGGTTTTCTGTGCTATTTTCAGAAAGTTTTTGTGTATTTGTGGTACTGAGGATTAGACCTAGGATAGTAACACTGAGCTACCATCTAGTTAGCTAGGTAGGTAAATAAGTTTTTAAGACTGGCTCACTTGTCAGGTTGCCTAAGCTACTCTTGAATTTACCATCCTTCTGCCTCAGCCTCCCAGAGTGCAAGGATTACAGGCATGTGTTCTAATCACTTCTCAACTTGTACACTCAGGAGAGAGAAAGGACTATAGAACAAGGTGGGAATAGATATTAGGCTCATTTAAGTGGATGGGTTGAATTATGACATATATCTACTTTCGCCTAAAACTTCATAATTTGAAATCCTAATATGCTACAAATTGCTAGGTAAGCTGTATATTGTGCTACATCCCCTTCTTTTTTTAATTTTTTTTTAAACTTTGAGTTAGTCTCACTAGGCTATTCAAGCTGGCCTCCAACTTATAATCTTTATACTTCAGCATCCTGGATAGCTGAGATTACAGGTATGAACCACCATCCCCAGCTGCAATGTGTCTTTCTAAAAGATGGTAAAGAGGAAATGTTTATGTTCATAATTTTTAAAAAGTATAAAAAAATCAGCAAGGGCTTATGTTTTAGAACAGGTCACCTAGCATTTCTAGGCCTTTGACAAACTATAAATTGAAATTAAAGGACAATTCAAGCCCTGAAGTACCACTGGACTCTTCATATTGTATGATTCTATAGTTCTGGGATTGTATGATCACACTGTGTAGAAACAGTAGTTTAACTTCATTTGCTACATAATTGAGTGATTATAATTAAATTCAAGAAGATAAATACTTGTGTCTTAGAAAATCCTTTGCCAGTAAGCAGGGTTAGTGGCATACACCTCTAATCCAGGCTACTCAGGAGTGTGAGGCAGGAGAATCACAAGTTTGAAACCAGGCTGGGCAATTTAGCTAGACCTTAATTATAAAATAAAAAATCAAAAGGGCTGGAGGCTGAGGCAGGAGGATTGGTGTGAGTTCGAGACCAGCCTGGGCTACAAAAGTGAGCTCAGGACCAGCCTCAACTTCATAGCGAGACCCTGTCTCAAAAAGACAAAAAAAAAAAAAAAAAAAAAAAAAAAAAAAAAAAAAAAAAAAAAAAAAAAAAAAAAAAAAAAAAAAAAAAAAAAAAAAAAAAAAAAAAAGGGCTGGAGATATAGCTCAATATGGAGTATCCCTGAATTCAGTTGCCACACATGTGCAGATTAATTTCAACAGTATTTTAAAAGTTGATCACTGTCCAAACATAAGCTGTGTAAGCCAAACTTAGTTACTCAATATTCCTGTCATTTTACCCCTTTCATTGAAATGGTCCTCATAGTTTTTCCCCCAAAAGGATACCACTATATCACTTTACTTACCCAACGTGGCCTGAGTTCAACATCTGAACTGTAAAACATGTAGCAATAAGCTAAGAGAGAGTCTGTTTCCAAAGCAGTCCCCATCCTTTATGCAGCTACCTATAAATGATTATTCTTTTGATAAGTTTATCAATAGACATGTCAGTCTTGCAGAATTGTTTGGAAATGAAATATTATTATAATTACTGTATTCCTATCATTTTTCAGTCAGATTTCCTAAAAATTTAGACTCTTCACATTTCATCAAACCACACTGGAAAATACAAAAAAAGAATAACATATGTTTTTTTGTAAGTTATTCTTCTGCCAAGCAAAAATAAATAAATTTTCATTATTGAAATTTTATTAATTTATATTAGTCAGAATTAAGTAAATGTTATATATAGTAGCATATAAAATAATTATTTTCTTAATTTGACTAGTTAATATGAAAAACTGAAAACAATTACTCTGCATATAGTTTTTCAAAGATAAACCTTAGGTTGCCACTTAATATTTTCAAGTTGTAAGGGGCTGGGGAGATAGCCCCGTGGCACACGTGCCTGCCTGACAAGTGCAAGGTCATGAGTTTGAACCTCAGTTCTTCAAAAAAAAAAAGAAAAACATTTCAAGTCATGCTAAAGGCACAGAGAGCTGGACATGCTAGGACACACGTGTAGGACTCGGCAGGTGGAGGAGGGAGAGTCACAGCATGTTCCAGGGCAGCCTGGCCTGCACGATGAGTTCAAAACCAGCCTAATCCTCATAGCAAAACCCTGCCTTTAAAAAATAAATAAATAAGACAATGAAAGAAGAAAGGAAAGCATACTAAAATCTTATCAAAGGCCCAGGAGATAGTTCAGCAGACTAAGCATCCGCTTTGGCAAGTGCAGGGACCAAGGTTTGATCCCTGTCCTGTATGCCATGCCAGCCCTACCCCTGCAATGGATGTGGCGGTGCACGCCTGTAATCCCAGCCCTGGGCAGGCTGAAACAGGAGGATCACTATGAGTTTGAGCTGAGTAGTAAGACCCTGAGCCAGATACACAAATTCTTTTCTTCTAATAAATAACAGATACACAAATTTTTAAAAAAAGTATTATCAAATATGTATACTTATTTGTGAGTAGATTGCTAATGGAAACTTATCTGTATACTCTAGAAGTCCACATTAGTGGTATAGTTCAACAATGTATTTTTTAAGAACTAGAAATGCAAGCTAAAAAGAAGAAAACTTGGAATGAGAATATTAGTTCAGTGTTAGAACTTGCCTAGCACCCTGAGTGCCCTGAGTTCAATCTTCAGTGCCAAAGGGGGGGAAAAAATGAAAGCTTGTTCTGCTAACATTTTCAATTTTAAAAATAAGGCAGTTATTTTGTTTTTCATTTTAGACACCATCACTACTTTGGTGAATCAAAATGAACTAAACGTCTAAAAGTTGCTTTTAAAGGTCTCCATTGCTGCAGCTAGAAGGGAGAGAAGACAGATTGCACCAATCACTGGGGTTCTACTGAAAAACTAGAAAATAAGTTAAACTAAAATTCTAGGAGGGAAAAGTCCTTCCCGGGTGTGTTGATGACCTCTTAAACATCTTGTGGATTTAAGCATGGAACTGAGACTCAGTCTGATTTTGCTTAAATAGAAAAATTTAGACAAAGAGAATCCATCAAGCACTTGGCAGTTGTGTGGAAACACAGCTAAAAGACAGGGAACACGTACATATATATTTTAACCTATTTTCTACCCAGACTGGCTGAATGCTGAGGTAGAGTTCTGCCCGAAGCTTCTAAAAGAAAATGTGGGAGACGACATGTAATCTCTGGGTTTCACAGATCTTAGTGGGCAAAGGGAGGAATGAAGAAACTGAATAAACATTTCAAGGGAAAGCTCTGCCATGCTGTGGAGCTGTATAGAACATGATTCACCTCAGAGACCACCAAGCCCTCAAGCAGAAGCCTAGGTGAGAATGTCTGAGAGGCAAGAAAGAACCACAGGTGACCTTGGTCTTAAACTAAAACTTTGCAGCCCACCTTCTACACAGCTCAACACTTCATTAAACTACAGTAAGCAACTAAGATGCTTCCACTCAGAAGAGTGTGGAGTCTCCCTAACATAACATGTCAAACTTGCTGTAGTAGATCTCTTTTTGAACACATTGTACCATTGTACTATAAAATATTAAAAGCTAAAAGCAAAATTTAAAAAAGAACTAGAAGGAAAAAGACAGAAAATTCAAGAAAGTAAAGAACTCTGCAAGCTGACTCTTAACAGATCCACATGTGTTAGCTTTTTATTGCTATGAACAAATACCTGGGAAGGTCAGCCACAGTGAGAAGAGGTTTTTTTTTTTTTTTTTTTGCTTTGTGATGTCAGAGGACTTAGTCTGGTCAGCAGGTTTCAGGGCAAAGCCATGGTAGAATAGCTCAACATTTTAAGGAAGGGCTGGGGATGTAGCTTAGTGTGGAAACCCTAAGTTCACTGCCTGATAGGGAGAGAGCAGCAGGAAGAAAGTAAAGATAAAAGGAAGGAAGGACACTAACTTTGCATTCTATATTGAAAGTGGACAAGGTTTCAAGAATTAAGAGAAAGAAAACAAAAATATGTCCAAGAATTGCCAACAGTCTTGCTAAAGGAGAATGATGTTAAAACCTCAGGAAGACATAAAACACAGATATGGATACTTTTGTAAGCTTTTAGATTACTACCTAAGTCAAACGGCAATAATAACAGTGTCTTGTAAGTTTTAATGCCACATGAAAGTAGCTTATATAACAACTGTCAAAAAAATTAAGTTAGTGGAGTTGTAGTCTTTCAGTGTTTGGGCCAGCGAGATAAGATAGGTGAGGTGTGCCTATAATCCCAGCGTTTGGGAGGCTGAGAACAGGAGGATCACTATGAGTCTGATCTGTGTAGTGAGATCCTGCAGTCCCTGTACTAAATATATATATATAAAATATTAAAAATAAAATATCTCAATGTTCATAAAATAATAAATGCAATAATTTTTATTAAATATAATAAGCTAAACATGCTAGCCTCTAACCAGGGTGCTAGTTATAGAAGTATGTGTAAGTGTACATTATATACATACATATGTTATAGATATATATTATGCAAAAATGTATCCTGCTGCACATACAAAAAGCCTTCTACACAAATATTTATAAAAGCTTTATTTGTATTATTCAAATCCTGGAGGAGCTGCAGAGGCATCAGTGCCTACCTGGAAAGTGCAGGGTCCCAAGTTTGAATCCCGGCCCCAGATTCCCTAGCTCACTGTACCATCCCTGGATTCCAAGTAGTGCATGCCTGTAATCCCAGCACTCCAGAGGTTGAGACAGGAGGATTGCTGTGAGTTTGAGACCAGCCTGGGCTACAGAAAAGAGCACATGGCCATCCTGAATTGTACAGCAAGACCCTGTCTCAAACAAATAAACAAACAAAAAAAAAAAAACTGGAAAAATTTCACCTAATACATGGGGAATAAATGAACAAATATATGGTATTCATCAGTAAGAATAATGATAAAAGCTGTAATATGAGTAAACCACAAAAAATACTAAGTAAAAGAAGCAAGATACAAAAACCACAATACTATATGATTCCCTTTCCATGGCCTTTGTAGGGAAGGCAGATGTAATACACAAGTAGAAAGCAGAAGAGTAAGCTGTGTGTGTGATGGGACATGACAGTAGTCCCAGTGTTCAGAAGGATGAAATAGGAGGCTCACTACAAACTACCTAGAGTGAAATACACCTGGAATACATAGCAAGACCCCATCTCAAACAACACCAATAAGAAGTGTGGCATCTTCCTCAGGGCTATATGTGCTAGTGAGCACTAACTACACAGAGGCATCATGTTCTAAACCTGAATTATGGTGATGGTTACATTATGGTTAAAATCAGTAAAACAAACTGTAAAAAATTAGCTGTATAAGTTAACTAAATATCATTAAGTTATACACTTGAATGAAATTTCTATTTGTAAATGACACTTCAATGCAGCTCTTTTTTTTTTTTTTTAAGACAGGGACTTGTCTTTCCGTTTACATAGCACTGCATTCAAACCAGGCAAGGACAATTTAAAATTTATGAGAGTTGCACAATACAGTATATGCATATAGAGATAGTTGAAAAGAACTGAATAAAACTGCCTTCGGAAAATTTGTCTCAGGGGCTCTTGTACTGAATTGTTAAATTGGCTCATGTCAACTGTCAGTTGTTTTTACGAATAAGAAAATAGGGCTAGATGGAGGCTGGCAGGATGCCTCAGTGGCCTAAAGCGCCTGCAGGCAGCTGCAGGGACCGCGGTTCAATCCCAGGCACCACATGCTACGCCAGCTCTGCCCTCAGGGCAGGCTGAGCCAGCCATAAAAATGAATAAGCAAACAAGCAAAAGTTCTGAAACAAGGAAAAAAAAAAAAAAAAAAAAAAAAAAAAAAAAAAAAAAAAAAAAAAAAAAAAAAAAAAAAAAAAAAAAAAAAAAGAAAGAAAGAAAGAAAAGAAAATAGGGCTAGAGAGATAGCTCAGTAGAATAAGTGCTTGCCTAACAAAAGCAAGGATCTGCGTTCAGTCCCCAGTTCCACAAAAGAAAAAAATCTACAAATACTTGTGCAAAAACTTTTTGTCTACTGTTTGCAAGTGTTTTCAGTTAAGTGGGTATACTGATTCTATGTTGATCTTATATTGAGCCAGTGACCATTTTAAGTGGTAATTACCTTAAAATTGCAAATTCTACTGTAAATATTCATAAAAGGTGAAATATTTAAAGCTTTGTCTTCAATTTTGTTATGTTTTTATAGTTTGACTGTAAATATTCATAAACAATGAAATTTTCAGATGCACTTTTCATATTATTTTAGAATTCTAACTAGACTAAAATACATTTAAAAATGGCTGAAGATTGAATTAACTAAAGGAAGATGTATTTTGTATTTAGTATAGCTGTCATTTTAAAAGACAATAAAATTTAAAAATGATCTTTGTTGAAAATATCATTTGACGTCGTACAAATTCCTATAAGCAGTTCTGTAGATAGTGGTCCAAACCCTGTATAAACACAGCAGAAATCTGTCTATTCAGTAACTTAGGTCTATCTCATTTTTATTTTTGTTTGGGAGATGTTTAGCCTCAAAGAGTTTGAGAATGGAGGAACTGACCCTTGAGTCTGCTGAATATGAGATTAAAAGAAAAAAGTTATTTTCAAAACTCAAAAACAGAGGCTAGTGAAATATTCCATATGAATTTAAAATAACATTAATATGAACAAAATTTAACCGAAAGGGTCTGTGTTTCTTAAGGCATTCTCCAATATGAGGTCTCCTGATATGCTTAAGTTTCTGGATTCATCTTTAGGGTCTCATATGACCTGCTCTCTTCCACTGACAGTGTATACCCTCACCATGGCTGTAGCCTCCCAAAATAATTAACTTCATGAAAATACTAAACCTACAGATTTGCAAAAGATCCATGTTATGTCTAAAGCAAATGATATACAGAAAGCTCATGTGCTAGTTTATGACAGAAGAAGAAAGGATCGACAGAGAAGATGGGTCCAAGAGGAGATAGGTAGAAAAGTAGTAATGCTAATGACACCCTGTGATGACAAGGGTGGACCTAGAGACAGATTGAAAAAAATAATAATAAATGCATAAAGAAAGACTTTAGATTTTACAAATTTTATGGCTGAGGCAATGTATATTTTAAAGCAGACAAAGGTGCTTGCTAAGGTGCTTGCTTTGTGCTGTTTTAAGTGCTCTAAATATATTAACTCAATTGTCATAATAATTCAGATAAGTAGACTTGTATTTGTTTTATAGAATTAATAAAGAGCAAGTACTTTGCTGAAGACCAGTGTTGATGTTCAATCAGAAAAACAAAAATCGCAGGATATCTCAGAGACAGTTGTGACCTTTATTTATTTTTTGTGACCTTTATTACCAAGGGAATTGTTATGATGGCACTAGAAGGGCTGAAGGAACAAAGGAAAACAGTATCATTATCCAGTTGTATCAATACTTCCAATGCTATTGATGCTGAGCAAGAAGAGTGACTGTCCTAGTATTATTAGGAGAATAACAGAGGTAGTGTCAGCCCTGAACCCACAAATGTGGTGATACTCAGGCTTTTGGGACACATGCATTACATCACTCAGACTGTCTCTCTCAGTGCCACTGCCACTCCTGCACCTGGCCAAGGTAGAACACAGTTTTTCTGGGCCTGCCGGAGCCAGAAGAAGGTAGAATGTGCCTTTATTCCTCCACTTACCTTTAATCTCTTATTAGCAGAGAACATCAATTGTCAAATGAGTCTGGGAAATGCTTCTTAGGATGCCTGCACTCTGCGATACAGGAGAAAGACTTTTTTTGTACCAAGGATCAAACTCAGGACTTTGTACTTTCTAGGTAGGCACATATGCCCCACAGCTATCTCCCAGTCCTGGAGAGATTGAGCTGAGAGAGAAAAGGCAAATAACTAGCACAGCTGGCAGGTAGCAGCATTTAAATCTCCAGCAGCTTGGCTCCTGAGTCCTGTCCTTAAACCACTATTTATGCCATGACTCCATGATATGCAGTAACAACAGAATTTCATAATTGTTTTACATTTATGGCTGGTGACCAATGCAGATCAGTAGCAAAGAAATTATGAGGAATTAATTCATTAAATGCAATATTCTACAACTGTTTGGAGATCTTCCTTTGCATCGGATGCTAGTCCATTGTCTATAGAACAATGCACAAAGCAAGACAGAAAAAGTAGAGAGCTCTTTTGCCCCTATGTCTGAATATTCGAAACTCCTTGGAAAGGACTCCAACTGGCCTGAGTTGAATCTTGTCCCTCCCTGCTGAACAAAGCACTTTCGATAAAAGGAAATAGAAGGAAAATAACCCATGGAAATACCAACCCAAATGCTGAGACTAAAGGTGCAGATACTTTATCTAACTGATGTAGAAAACAACAGCAGAAGGTCTGGGAGCTAGGCAGCTACCTCTGGCAATGACTGAATCAATCCCAGGCACAAACTCTGGAATGGTACAAAAGTCCCGTGAACTGAGGGCCAGGACACCTTGGGTATCTTCTACCCCACATCGCTAGAGCATGAGGATGTTAATCCTTAGGCATCTGCAACTTGTGCTGACCACTGGGACACAGAGCTTCCCTCTATGGTTTAGGAGAAAGCAAAGTAAACTTTCTCAGCCAAAGGAATCAGTAGTAACCACAGTTGAAGCACAGTAGTGAAGACTGGAGAGGGTGGAGCACTGACTGCTACTCTTTTTCTTCAACAGTTCAGTATTTTCTCTGCCTAAGGACTGAAGTGGTTATCAAGTCGCAAAGAATTCCTGTGAAACAGCTCTGTAGAGTACAAAGTTTAAGGGCAACCATTTTATTAGAAGTCTTTAAAGGCTGGAAATATATATGGTGTATATGTATTATGCTTTTATAACTCAGGGCCTATCACCAATACAATCCAGGTGTCAAAGGCGCAAGTAGTTAATGAATTTTTCTTTTTTAATTTTATTTTATTTATTTATTTGTTTGTTTATTTATTTATTTTTCTTGTTTCAGAACTTTTTGTTTGTTTATTTTTATGGCTGGTTCAGCCTGCCCTCAGGGCAGGGCTAGTGCAGCATGTGGTGCCGGGGATTGAACCACGGTCCCTGCAGCTGCCCAAGCTTTCCTAAGCAGGCGCTTTAGACCACTGAGCCATCCTGCCGGGCCCTTAATGAATTTTTCAATGTAATTAATACCCAAACATATTTTCTAGGATAAGTGGAAGAAATCTTTTTAAAGTAGTAATTAAGAACAGTGACTCATTTCTGCTAACTTCCTTTTTCATCACTGTGGACAATTTAAAGTAGCATGGTCTTGTTCTATTCCTTGGTCAAACATTCTTAGAGTCTAACACAGTCTTGAGTCTAGATCCTGCTAAACTGCTTGGTGGTGGTATGCACAATCCCTGCACTCTCTGAGGCTGAGGCAGGAGGATCACATCAACTCAGCTGGGGCAGTTTAGCATTTTAGCAAGACCATAGCTCAAAATGAAAAATTTAAAAAGGCTAGGCATGCAGCTTGGTGGGAAGCGTTATGTTCTTTGGGGGTTAGGTGAAGAATCAGATTTTTTTAATTTTAAAGAGGAGAAAAAAACAAAAACAAATGTCAAGAACAAGGACAGAAACAAGGCAACATAAAACATTACCAGTGGTACAGAATTTCAAAACAAGGATTGAAAATTAACAATGGTTGTTATATATTGTTATTAAATTTATTGCTTAGATTACTGGTAGAGGTATGCAAGTTTGATCAAACAAACATTCATTCTTCCTTTTAATAAACCTTAGTTTTTTTCTTTGTCCTTTTTAGTTTTCTTAATTTATTTTAAAGAGGATATAATAATAATAGATAAGACAATACCTTCATCTTGTTCTTTTAAATGTGTGTTGTCTCATCTTTGCTAAAAACTGTTAATTACCTATCTAATAACTGCTCTGTTTTCCTTGTTTAAAAAAAACACCTTTATAACAAAGGAGGTATTGATATAATGAGAACATTTCTGTCAGTAGCACGAAGGAAAGGCAGGAAAACCATACATCCCCACTCTGACGTTATTGAGCACTACACCAACAAAAGTAGCTGTCTTCTCCCAGCCTTATGGCAGGAAAAATAATATCGTGAATGGTACAGTAAGACAGATATTCTGTTATATGCAGCCAATGATCTATAACTTTTAAATAGTGTGTTATCTTTTTCATTGCAGTCCCAAAGTCCATAATTTCACTCCCACTAGATTAACTAGTAGCATATCAAAAAACAAAACATGAAGAATAAGTAATTGTCCTCTAGATTTAATCCTGAATTTTCTTCTCATTGAAGAAAAGATAGTTGCTTTCTCAGGTAGCACACTAATAATGCCTGCAGCTTTCCCAGGTGGGCAGGGCTCACTGTGGACTCTTCTAGCTTTCCAGAGTCCTTGCTATTTCTTCATAATATTCATCACTGTGAACAATTTAAAGTAGCACGGTCTTGAGTCTAGATCCTGCTAAACTGCTTGGTGGTGGTATACACAATCCCTGCACTCTCTGAAGCTGAGGCAGGAGGATCACATAAACTCAGCTGGGGCAATTTAGCATTTTAGCAAGACCCTATCTCAAAATGCAAGTAGAGCTCTGACCTCTTCTGTAGAGCTCTGACCCTGAGGCACACTCTGTCAGCCTCCTGAGCTTTCGTTTGGAATCTGCCATTTCCTTTGCCAACTGCCATCATGCTGCCGCTTACACTCTGCACATCTACATAACCAGCACCAGGTAGATGATCCCAAGGTCTGCTGCTGGCCAGGACAGCACCAGGAGCTGCTTGACATAGCTGCAGCAGCTGCAGAGCATCTCACCGAAAAGCCAGAATGGCTAGGTGTCCCCCTGCAGCAAGCACAGGAAGTGCCTGGAGCCTTCCCCTGAAACTCTCAGGCCTCAGAAGGCCTTCGGGCCTGTGTGGCGAGTGGCAGCCTGGCAGATTTCTGAGATGCCCTCTGCCCTCTTTCTCATTGTCCTGATGCAAAGCTGCTGGATCCCTTTTATCCAAGCTAATCTCACTAGCAGGCAGCTCAGCCGTACAGTGACAAGCTTCACCACTCTCTCCATTCGACTGCAAATTTTCCAAATCTTTTCACTCTATTTCCATTTGCTCCCATTTCTCACTGTAAGTCTGCCTGAAAGCAGCCAATAATACATATGTTGAAAACTGTTCTGCTTTAATTTTTTTTTCCACCACGGTTCTTAAATTAGGTCTTCTTTCCAGCTCTAGGGGCTGTGCATAGCACAGCCAAGTTCTCAACAGTGTAGTGAGGATGACCTTGTTTCCACTTTTCAGTTGGATCTTTATTTCCATCTGAGACTAGCTCTACTCTGGTCTCCACAGTCCTCACAGAGCCATCTGTACTGCTGTTATGGCACTCTGGTCTTTTTCTAACCTAGTCTTCCCACCTCTATCTGTTATGTTGTTCCAAAACAGCTTTCTATTTTTGGATACAGTTGGGAATGACCCAACTGTTGAGTTTACAAGTTTGTACCTTAGTGCATTACTAATGAAATACTATCATGAAATATCTCAGCCCGAGTACTGAAGGCTCAGTGGTACACTCTGAACAGGCGCTCTGCTCTAGGGAGGACTCCTGGTATCAGTGGCAGGAGTGGTTGAGAGAAGGAAGAGATAACGTGGCAAAAACAGGAAGCCAGAGAGTCTTATTCTTTTTAAATAACTCTCTAGAGAACTAAGTCACTCAGTCATTCTTTTCCTAGAGCTACACATTCAGTGAGTTCCTAGGCTCTGCCTCTTTAAAGATGCCATCACTAACCTATCACACTAGGGACCAACCGTCTAATATGTGAAGTCTTGGGAGTCAAACTACGACAGCTAATACAATGCTCTTTGTCCCATATTTGCAAAGTTAAGTTTTCTGAGAGTACTGATTATTGGCTTCAGATAATGAATTAAATATTATGGTTTTCTATAGCATAAGAGTCAAATAAATGTTTACATATACCTTCTGTGACACCGAAATTATATGTAGAGAGTAATACTACAAAATAGCTGCTATAGAAAGTGATTTTCAGCATCACAGTTTAAGTATGTTTAAAAGTTAAAATGGAAGAGCCTCTGAAAGTATTTCGCTCTGGTATATTAAAGAGGATTTATTAATTGAAATGTTTCTTCTGAGATATGTATAGAAATGCTTGAGAGGACCTCATTCTAATTAAGTTTGAAGGGCTAGGGAGATAGCTCAGTAGCATAAGTGCTTGCCTGGCAAATGCAAAGACCTGAGTTCACTTCCTGGTCCTGCCAAAAATAAAAATAAAAATAAAAATAAAAATAAAGAATAAAGAATATCTAATCAAGTTTGATTATGGGTAAATAACATTTTCTGATGGCTTTAGGTGACCCTGGGGTCGAGACCCACAGATTGAGAACCGCTGTTTTAAACATTAGCTGCTACTTTTACAAAACATACAAATTACTAGTGCAATCTTCTCAGCTACTTTGTACAAATATACTGATATCATGTTTAAAAAAATAAAATAAAATAAAAGAGTTGCAGAGAAAAACAAAGTTTGATTATGGGTAAGGGAGAAGGCCTATCAATTCTTAGTTTGATCCTGGGAATTTATTTCTTAACGATTAATATCATTTTATCTTGGTAATCAACACAAATAATATTGTACATGAATCCCCAGCATTAATTGGGAACTTTATAGGCTGCACATTCTGATGAGAACAGAATCATGACAGAAACCCCAGGTGTATGCTGAGCAAAATGTTAGATCATGGATACTATCAGAATGCAAATATTGTCTTAAATATGGTACCCGCGCAGTCAGGCACTTTAAGATAGGAAATAGAGGAAAAGCTGAGTATTAATCAGTCCCTTGGACATAGGGTTAGAGTCCGTATATTAAAGGAGGTAACCCAGTTAAAGGTCTCTCACTCCGGTATAAAATCCCAGAAAATACAGCCAGAAAGTGAGAATGTAGACTAGAATATCATCTTGTCTCAGAAATACCCATGCATTATTAGTTTAGAACTGCTGACACCCTTTAGCACCTAAAAGAAGGAAGTAAAGCTCCTGACCTAAGAACATCATCCAGCACCTTAAATTATTTCTCTAATCAACTTTTTAATATCAGCAGAAAAGCACCTCCTTTGGCAAGCACAGGGAGGATGGTTTGATTCCTAAACCTGCATCCTGTACCAGCCTCGAGCCCGGGGTGCACTGAGATGGTGATTGAGACTGGGTGTGGTAGCATGCGCCTGTAATCCCAGCGCTGGGGATGCTGAAAATGGCAGGATCACCAGGACTCTGATGTGCATAGCGAGACCCTGTACCAAATACACTAATGAAAAAGATATACATATTTTTTAAAAAGCAGACAACCAGACATAATGGCTGCAAAATCAAGTGTGAGCCAGCACTGACAGAAACAATAGACAAACCAACTATAATAAATGTACTTGGAAAATACTTTCCACACTGTGTTCATGAAAAAGGCAAAGCCTCTAGATTTTGTCAGACAACTTGGAACTAAGTGATATTTACCTGAAAAAGAATGACAAAGAATGATGAACTAAAAAGTATAATAAAAGTTAAAACCTATGGATGAATTCTAGAGCCCACTGAGCACACCTAAAGACAGAATGCATGAGCTAAGCAATTCAAACTGAAGGGAGGAGACACAATGTGAAGATCCCGCAGGAACCATGAAGGACCAGTTGGGGGAGGCCTAGTATACACAGGAATTGCAGAAAGAGAGAAGAGAGTACAAGAAGAAATTACATGTGAAGACAGCCTAAAATTTCTGAGATTGATTACAAGTATTAATCTGCAATTTAAGAAATCCAATGAAATATAAGCTTGCCTGGCAAACGCAAAATATAAAATATAAGCAGGATACTTAGAAACAAAGGGTATTTACTTTTGTCTTTTCCCAGTCGAAAAGGCATTTCTGTCTCATTGCAGAACTGAAAGGCACAGTTGGAATGGGTAGCTTTGAGTTGTAGTGTAAACAGCATTTTGCAGTTCCAAAAATCCACCATTTACTAAGAGCTTTCAAAGCTATGTGCTACCAGAAATACATTATTTTTGTCTAAGCTGTGAGGTTAAACTGGGTGTATCCTCCGATAAATAAGGACGGGCAGTTACTACCCCGTGACCACACCGTGCGAGCCCGCCCTCCACGGGCACACGCGAGCGCGCGCGCACGATCATACATGCTTACGCGAGCGCACACACGTACATCCGCGGACGCACACACATCTGAAGCACACAGGCACACACGCACCACGTAGGGGCGTGTGGGAGACTCCGGAAATGGGATTTCCTGGGCCCCGCAAGCTCACGGAGCTGAAGCTGGCAAGTTTCTGAGCAGAGATCAAACGACTCGGTGAGGGTGGGGTTCCACGCCTCTTTTTGTAAAGACACTAAACTCCGCTTTTCCCCAAATCCACTTACGGAGAAATTGGAAATATTGGGAATGTAGGCGAAAAACAGAGCTGAGTGGCAACCAGTCAGTCGACGTTGGCGCGGAGGACGGACCTGTCACGGATAGGATGGGCGTTTCCTACCCGCTCCCAGCAGCTGTCCAGTCGGTGCCTCGACGGCTGTCAAATCGAGAAGGAGCTGCAAGACTGCGGACCCGAAGCGCTAAGTTTACCTCAGCTCGGGTTTGCCACAAAAGCACAATCGAACCAAAAGCTAGTTTTCTACCAAAACGGAAAGATTTCCGAAACTTTTTCTCTATACGTTCGCCTATCCTGCCCTCCTAGGACACACAAAATTCATGTTTCTCAGGAGTGAGCTAACTTTCAACACTAACTACGAAATGGCAGAAACTAAACAGTCTGTTCCTCTCAGCGACACAATAAACAAGAAAATACGCACAACCTCAACCTCACACTCGCGTTTGGCTGGTGCTTAAAAGGAAAAAAAAAAAAGAGAGAGAGAGAAATTGGCCAGTTGCTGCGCAAAGCATGCCGGGATGCGTAGTTTCCGCCGAGCTCGGAGTTTGAAGGTAGCACTAGTTCGTTCCTGAGGAAGACTACGATTCCCGCCGTGCCTCGCGGCAGGGTGGAAAGGGCGGGGCGAGAGGAGGTCTTCTCGCTTGCGCAGGTTCTGGAGACTAGGGGGAGGCGGAGGCGCAGAGCTTCAAGTGCTGAAGCCTCTCTCCATGTGACAGTAAGCGGGTCCCCTCTCCCAGCAACGCTCGACTCTCAGTCACAGCCACAAGAACCGTGCACTGCTCCAGCTCTTACACAAATCTACAGGCCAGGGACACAAGGTGTTTCGCTGCGCCGCCGCCAAACTTGGGGTACAGATTGAGTCGCCGCCACCAGGAGGTTTCCTGGGGACCTGGCGGAGAGAGGCGGCGCGGCGCGGGCAGCGGGGATTTCGGTCGGCGCCGGCGCTCCTGAGCACCGAGGTATGAACGGCTTCACGCCGGAGGACATGAGCCGCGGCGGGGACGCGGCCGCCGCGGTGGCTGCAGTGGTTGTAGCTGCAGCCGCTGCCGCTGCCTCTGCTGGGAACGGGAACGCGGCGGGCACCGGGACCGAGACTCCGGGCACCGGGGCGGTCTCAGTGGGGGCAGCGGCGGCAGCGGGTCCCCCGGGAGCTGCCGGGCCGGGCCCCGGTCAACTGTGCTGTCTGAGAGAGGACGGAGAGCGGTGCAGCAGAGTGGCGGGCAATGCCAGCTTCAGCAAGAGGATCCAGAAGAGCATCTCCCAGAAGAAGGTGAAGATCGAGATGGACAAGAGCGTAAGTGCCGGCGGGACCGCCCCTCCCTACCCGCCCCCGCAGAGCTCCAGCAGCTGGCCAAAGCCCGGGTGATTGGCGGGGCTCAGGGGTGCCCCAGCCCCGGCTGCAGCGCTGACTCCTCGTGGGTGCTTGGGTGGCTCGCAAACAACTAAGTCGCGGCAACTACGCCCGCCGCCCCCTGCGCTCGCCTGCTGCCGGGGTTCCAGTCCTTTCCCCGCCCCCGCCGCTCGGTCCCTCCCGCACACTCTGCCTTCTTCCTCCTTTGCTGAGATCCGCCAACCAAACAAAGGGGACCGCCTGCCGTATCGAGGGCCTGGAGTAGTTTTCTTGGAGCCCTGCAGCCGCTTCTGGAATGGAGGCGCCTTTGTTTTGCGGTCGGAGCTGTTTATTGGCCCCTGGGTGTAGTAGCTCCTCTTGTCTGCGCAAAGTGGAGTTCTGCAGTCCGGGCAAAGAGATCCTGTTCTTTCCGTGTTTTGCGCCCTTCTCCCAAACACAGAGAGGGAAACGGAACTATTCGCTGCCTTACAGGACGCCTTGCAGGGCGCCTTGTAGGGCGCCGGGTGCTCCAGTGTGTTTGCCTCGTCAGCTCTTTGGGTAGCAGCTGCTGGCATGGGGAGCACGTAGCCCCTGCGGTTTGTAGACCGCACGGCAGCCATAAGGATTTCTTTTTCAGTCCTTTTGCACGACCTTGTTTTTTTTTTTTTCTTTCTTTCTCTGTCTCTCTTTTTGGATCATTTGACGTGTTTTAGAAAGAACCATGCTACTTTTTGGAGTTCTGGCTGGTAGTGGATGAATAGCAAAATATGCAACCTAGAACACACCCTGCATTTTTTTTAAAGCCTATTCTGCCCTTGTTTGTGTTTTTAAAAGGAGTTAACTGTCACTTTATGAAACCCATTATGTAATGTCACTGTAAACCTTTTGGAAGCATATGTAAAGTCTTTTGGGTTTTTTTTTTAAAGTGTATTTGTGACTGCTTGTTTAAGCTGTTCTGTAGGGTTGCTCATGAGAAACTTTTCAGGTAAGCGTGAATAATTTGAGATTGCTTTAATTGGAAAAATACATCACAGAAATATACATTCACTTAGCACTCGGAAAAATTAGTAATGAAATTTAAATATAGTTAGGGTATAAATTCTGTAGGTCATTTGTAAAAGTGGATAGTTTGTGTTAGGAATATATTTGAGTATTAAATTCGAAGGCATATGCTACTAAAACAAGTTTTTAAAAATATTTCTTTAGAGAAAATACTATGCAACAGCAAAATGGTGATCAACATTGCCCTTGCCTAGCATGACTAATTCTGGTCACCCTCACTGCAATTTGGTGACAAGACCCGGAAGAGTGGAATTTTTCGTTCTCCTCCTGTGTCCTTCCCCTAGCACCCCTTTCTGGCATGCCCTGCCCACCACACCCCTTTACTCTGTCTCCAGACAGCTCACTTTTTCAGTGGGTGCAGGGGTCTGAGTAGGAAGAAATGTGCCGTCGTAGGTCTTAACAGTGACCTACTTTGACTTTATTTTTCATAATTCTCCGTGACCTATGCATTTTGCTAGAAAAGAGACATTTTTATCATCATAAGCGATCTGTACCACTTTTCTGTTTCAGGCAAGACATCTTTACATTTGTGATTATCATAAAAACTTAATTCAGAGTGTTCGAAACAGAAGAAAGAGAAAAGGGAGTGATGACGATGGCGGGGATTCACCTGTTCAAGATATCGATACCCCAGAGGTAGATGGATGTGTCTATGTGGTACACGGCATTCGGAAGTTTTCCATTCTGAAGCTGTTATAAAAAAATAGCAACAGGTTTTTTTGAATGTTGAAAGCATCTGAGAAGTCTAAAAATGAAAGTGAATTTATAGATAGTCTATTAAATCCATTTACACAGTTTCAATTGGTATATTCATTTATACAGTTTGACATTACAATTTGAATTGTGATACTGAGTGCTTTCCTGCATGCTGTAATGTCAGCATTCAAGAGGCTGAGATAGGAAGAGCACCCCAAATTTGAGCCTTTCTTGAGTTATGAGTTCAAGACCAGCCTGAGCTACATATGGGGACCCTGTCTTAAAAAAAAAAAAAAAAAGTTTCCATTTTTAGAATTTGAATTCTTTTGGTTTGTTGTTGTATAACTTCTTTCGTTTTGCCCCAGTTTATAATTATCCACAAAAAATTAAAGTGCTTAATAATTTATAGGTTTTATTACATGAGACTTTTTAAATAAGGAAATTAAATGTTCACTGAAATTGAAATGTCTGCTATTATACATATATGACAAATTTCCAACAATTATGTGAACTAATTCATATATGTTGATATTTTCTAGGTTGATTTATACCAATTACAAGTAAATACACTTAGGAGATACAAAAGACACTTCAAGCTACCAACCAGACCAGGACTTAATAAAGCACAACTTGTTGAGGTAAATAGGAGTTTTAAGCTATTTAAAATTTAAATGAATGTGTTCACACAGACAAGGGATCATTAAATGCTAATAAAATTATGAAGGTCATAGAGATAACAGTATATTTTAGTTATAAAGTAAAAGTGGCATATGCCTGTAATTCTATCTGTGACGAGGCTGAGGCACAAGGCCCACAAGTTTGAGCCCAATCTGGATAGTAAGGACTTATTGAAACTGTTTCAAAACAAAAAAATAAAAAGGGGATGAAGATGTAGGCCCCACGCTCAGTCCCCAGTATACCGAAAAGAAGAATAGAAAAAAAAAGGAAAGAAAATCTATTGAAGAAACTAGTTGCCTAAAAACATTTGTGTACCACCTAGGAAATTTCTTTATATAATGACTGCTTAACAGATTATATTTAACTTGTGTACAGCATCTTCTAAGAATAGTTTTCAAAATGTTCAAATTCCATTTAATGAATAAGTATTTAGTGGATGCCTAGTTGATATAACAAATTAGCTTTAATGTCTTTATTAGATTTTTTTTTCTTTGTTTTTTTTTTCTTTTTGGCTGTTTTTGAGGGTCTCACTGTGTAGTTCAGGCTGATCTTGAGCTCATTTTGTAGCCCAGATTGGTCTTGAACTAACAACAATCCTCCTACCTCAACCTCCTGAGTGTTGGGATTACAGGTATGTCCATCATACCCGGCTATTAGATTTTATTTTTAAGTTTCTGCTAGAGAAGGCCTATAAATGAAAACTGAAAGTATTTTCATATGCAAGCTTTTACTTATATTCTGCTTTAGTGTAAGACTTGTGGTCCTGGCCAGGCATATTGGCACACACCTGTAATCCCAGCACTTAGGAGGCTGAGTTAGAAGGATAATGGTGAGTTAAAGACCAGCCTGAGCCACAAAGTGAGCTCAAGACCAGCCTGAACTACACAGTGAGACTCTGTTTAAAAAGACCAAAAAGAAAGACCTGTGGTCCTTTGTTTAGTTTTGAAAACTTAACTTTTTATGTGTGTGTTTTCTCAGGAAGTAAAAGAACCAAAAACATCAGTACATGTTATTAGGATGTTTATAGGTTTTTATACTTGTATTTTATTTATTTATTATTTTGATACTAGGAATCAATCTTAGGACCTTGCACTTGTCAGGCAGGCACTTGTGCTATGGTGCTATATGTCCAGCCACTATATTTGTATTTTAATTGTACTTAAAATTTAAAAGTTTAATCTACTGTACAGAGTAGAAATGTGAATATATAAATCTATATTCTCATATTCTTCAAAACTGTACATATAAGATAAAAGAGCCGGCGAGATGGCTCAGTGGTCTAAAGTACCTGCTTAGGCAACCACAGAGACCATGGTTCAATCCCCGGCACCACATGCTGCACCAGCCCCATCCCCGGGGCAGGCTGATCCAGCTGTAATATAAAATAAATAAAGTTAAAAATTAAAAAAAAATAAGATAAAAGATAGCTGGTAAGATGATGACACACACTTGTAATCACTGCATGGAGGACTACAGGTAGGTTGAAGCAAGAGGATTACAAACTATAGGACCAGGTAGGGCTGTATAGCAAGTTCAAGACTAACTTGAACTATATAGTGAGACCAAAAAAATAAATAAATAAAAGTTTCAGGTTTTTGGCAGAATGCTCTGAAATGTTTGTAAAGCCCAAAGTATTTAGTCAGAATTTCATTTCCATTTCTTGCCTGGTTAACAAAAACGTAATTTTTCTTTATATTTGATTTAGAAGACATAGTCCTTTCTGAATTGTGTACTATGTGGCCATGTACATATTGCCTATAGTGAAATGTCATCAGACACTAATGAGATGGAATCACCTTTGTGCTCCAGAAAATGAGAATGAAAGAACTAATTGTTTTAAATGAAAACCATTACATTATTCTCAAACCCTTTTATCAGTACTAGGTGTTGAGCCTAGAACATTTACTGAGCAACATTTACAACCCTTTTTAATTTTGAGACAGAGTCTCACTAAATTGTTAAGTTGTCCAAGCAGGGCTCAGATTGGCCATCCTCGTGCCTTCAAAGAATGCCATGCTTATAGATGTGTGCCACCACCTCCAATCAATGAATGGTTATAATGTACAGCAGCTTTCTGTGTCTGTGTGTGTGCATATCACCACCCCAGTGTGTACTTACTCTTCTCTTAGTAGCTGCAGTGCACCTGTGAGATCAGCACAGTGACAAAACCAGGAAGCAGCTGGGTGTGGTGGTGCACATCTGTAATCTGCATGCTCCGGGGGCCCAGCCGCGCCTGGGCAGTTTAGCTGCTTAGCAAGACTGTCTCCTGGGACAATAAATAAATAGATAGATAGATAGATAGATAGATAGATAGACAGATAGGGTTGGGCTTAGCTCAATGAGAAGGTCCTAGCTTCAATCTGAAATTAAAAAAGAAAGAAAGAAAGAAAGAAGGAAAGAGAAAAAATTAAAAGAGAGAATAATGAAATAGTCATCTTCAGTAAATCTTCCTGTCTTTTTTTCATTTTTCCATTCATAGTTTTATTCTGAAAACATTACCAAGAGCCTTTACAAGGAATACTCCCAGTAAATCAATAAATGGTTATAATTTCTAGCAAAGGCATTTATATTTCATGGTTGTTTCTTTAGTATCAGAATGCTTTCAGTTTCATATTTATTCTTTCTAGTACTATGCATGTGGACCCTTCTGTTTTACTGCATTGACATTTAAGGCTTAAAACTAAAAATACTTGTTTCTCAATCTAGATCCAATTGTAAAATTTAAATTAAAGGAG
Organism: Myocastor coypus; assembly: GCA_004027025.1. Taxonomy (NCBI): domain Eukaryota; kingdom Metazoa; phylum Chordata; class Mammalia; order Rodentia; family Myocastoridae; genus Myocastor; species Myocastor coypus. The sequence continues at coordinate 2,117 of PVJA010006917.1, read as the reverse complement.
CCATACGTCTAATCAATGTATATTTAATTCAGTGAACCCAAGGGTACTTTGAAGTCACTTTTGTTCAAAACACCTTTTATTCTTGAGTGCTTTTGTCCTGTTGTTTTATTAATTTTGCTAATTAAATAAAATTTTAAAAGGAATACCTTTTATCACATAGCAATTTTAAAGAAACAGTGTCTTTTACCTAGTGTCTGTTGTATCTAAAATTTAATTTCCTTAATTTTTTTTTCTTTATAGATAGTTGGTTGCCACTTTAGATCTATTCCAGTGAATGAAAAAGACACCTTAACTTATTTCATCTACTCAGTGAAGAATGACAAGAGCAAGTCAGATCTCAAGGTTGATAGTGGTGTTCACTAGGGATGACATGGAGACTGACCCTTGGATGTTCAGATGTTGAGACTGTTTACTGGTTTTCCCATGTAGAAATGTTCCTGGTGTATTTTTTCTACAGAGGATTTTCTCTGGTTTTATTTTCTTTGTTTCTGACTCTAGTAATTAGTTGGAAACTCGTGTACAATGAGCTTCCTAGATTAAGAATATTTTAAATAAAGCTTATTACTATTATAGTTGCTTCAGTGTATTTATTTTATAAAACTGGATATTTTCGTTTCATCTGACTTTTTAGGAATCAGTATTATGTGAGACTTCAGTCTTAATGAGTTAAAGAGAAATAACAAATATAATACTTGTTTTCTCCCAGACAATTTGATTTGAAGTAAGGATATGCTAGATAACATTATTCTTAAAATTGTTTATAGTGTTAGATTTGAAAAGTAGACTTCTACTGGATGCAACTTCTTTTCTAATTTCTCTTCTTTATTACTATTACTTGATGAAGTATCAGCAAGAAGAAATATGTCCACCTCTTTCCAAAGAAGACTTCATGGGGTAGAAAAGGTAAATACTGGAAGTCGAAATAAGAACATAAGTTAAACAGTTACTTCTTAGGATTTTGTCTTACTGAAAAAGTATTTCTACAATAGGAAAATACAAAATGACTGCAGTGCTCCTTTAATTTTTAGTCATGTTCAATGCTGTTCATATTGCAAATTAGAATAAAACTTCAAAAGTTCTAGGTATCATAGACCCCATACTAAATACAAAAAAAAAAAAAAATAGTTCTAAATATCTAAGAAGCTCTTCATTTAAATTTTGGTTATATGTATCCCTGATTTGACTTATATTCCTATTTTCTTATTTTTCTCTCCCCCTACCCCTGTCACTGTCTCTAATACTGGGGATTGAGTCCAGGACTTTTGCACTGAACTATGACCCCAGCCCTTTTTTAAATTATTTTCACATCCACCCTTGCTAAGTTTCCCAGGCTGTGCTCAAGCTTGTGATGCTCCTGCCTCAACCTTCCAGAGTGCTGGCATACTTCTTTTTATATTTCGTTCTCTCAGATTCTTGTTATTTTTTCTATCTCTACCATGTTTGAGATTGTATTGCTTAGCTAAATTCTTAAATTATAAATCAGGTTTATACCTTATGACATGGGAAAAATATAAAACAAGAGCTCCTGCAAAATATTTTCAGTTTGGCTGCAAATTTTAGGCAAGACATGGATGAGACCATCAACTTAGCTCAAGGTTTGCAAGGATGACATTTAGATGTGGTAATACTTTCATGTGGGAGGCATGACAGTGTTGTAGCAAGACTAGCACAGTCCCTAAAGTCCACCTAAGTGGTATTAGTAGCTCTCCGAAGGTGTGACAAAAATACTTCTAGACACTGCTACACATCCTCTGTGGATCAACACAAACCACTGATGTAGCCAAAATGTTTCTAAAGTACTGTTCATTAGAAGGTTAATCTGCATATTTTTAAGCCTTCTAAGTATATGGACATCTAAGACATGTGAATAGTAAAGCAGCTGGTTCATTCTTGCTTGACCACTTGAAGATACATATGCTGTTTTATTGATATGCAGAAAACCATGCTAATTGGTCTTCCAGAAACCTTATTTCTAGCATTCTAAAATTCTCTGCAACAAGTTTTATCTTAGCTACTTAAAAATAAACTACATGGCTTCATATTTCAAGAAAGTTTCATTTGCACACACAATGAATAGATAGATAGATAGATAGATAGATAGATAGATAGATAGATAG
>PVJA010006916.1:0-70966 GCA_004027025.1 Myocastor coypus | reverse complement strand
CATCAATAGGGAGGTGGGTCATGCTCACACACTGTGCTCTGTAGAACTATTGTGCGGACAATATGCAATGTGTCAACTTTTAAAAAAAGAAAGGAGAAAAGAAAAAAAAAGTAATGTTGATTGAATGTGTTAATGTTTAATTGTTTGATCAATCTTATATACCTATATCTATTAATCTAAACTGATCTGATGATGAAAATATGTAATATAACCATTGTTAAATTTATACACTAAAAATACTAAATCATAAATAAAATAAAATAAAAATAAAAAAACAAAATTGGGCATCTGAGATAAATATACATTTTGCAGATGTAGAAATGCAAATGTCAAATAACTATGTGTGTTTCAAGAAGTGCAAGTTGAAACAACACTACTGTAGGCTGCTGCAACCACTGTAAAAATCAGTGGAGAGATTCTCAAAGACCCAGGTACTAAGGGTTCAATTCAAGCAAGCTATCCTTTTTCTTGGACTCTCCCCAAAAGAGTGTAAAACATCATACCACACCAACATATTCACACTCATGTTTACAGCAGCAGTTTGTAATAGTGAAATATTAGAAATAACCCAAAAATTTATCAACTGAGAATGAATAAAAAGAGTGGTCATTTTGCACAATGCAGTACTACTCAGCCATAAGGAAGCAAAAATTTGAAATTTTCTTTTAAAACTATGATTAGAAGTCCCATTCAATGCAGCTATTCTCCTTCTGGGGATCTTCCTAGAAAAGTTGAAAATATCATGAGATAAATGTGCATCCAGGTTTATAGTAACACAATTTATAATGGCTAAATCTTGAAAAAAAGTCTAATCCTCATCAGCCAAGGAATGGATTAAAAGAATGTGTTTTTTAATATATTGTAATACTACTCAGCCATAAAGTAGGATAAAATTGTGACTTTTCTAGTTAAAATGGATGTAACTTGGGACATTATGTATTTATAAATGAAATAAATCAGGTGCACATGTTAAAAAAAAGATATCATGTCTGCATCTTGTACTCTCAACAACTACAATGAAGACAACAATATACATTGTATTCATTATTTTTTTTATTTTTATTTTTATTTTTTTATGCAGGACCAGGGTTCAAACTCATGACCTTTTGCTTGCCAGGCAGGCACTTGTGCCACAGAGCTATCTCCCCAGCCCTTGTATTCATTATTGTAACTGTCCTACTAACCTGTTTTGAAACTGTCTCATAGTTATTTCTTTCTCATTAAAATTAATAAATTTAAAAAAAATTATCTTTCATGGTGATTTTGCCCTTGGGCAAGAGCCAGAAGTTGCAGTGTACCAGATCCAGTGATTAAAGTAGAGGTGGTCACATGGTGTTTTTTACAAGCTTGGCCTTTTGTCTTATTGTACCTATTAGCAGTATTTGTTATATTTTTGATTAAACCCTATAAAGACATTCACCAAAGAGAACTCCTAGAACTACTTCAGAAAGTGGCAATAATGGTAGGGTTAGTATGCTTAAAGCATAGGGAAGCATTTTAAGGGCGATTAATGGCAATGTGTCTGTTACTGTAATAAGTAAGTTTTACTTAAACACACTATTTTTGACCAGCCCTTGAAACTGGCAACATTTAAAATAATTAAGCATATACCATGCACAGTAATTTCTAGCTTAGATATATACAGTAAGAAAATTTTTTTCGTGTTTGCAAGAAATCATAAGTTAAAATTATTCACTGTAGCACTGAAATGGAGAAAGGAAAAACTATTTCCCCAAATACCCAACAACACCAACACCAACACCAACACCAGCCTGGTGTAACATGAATGTTCTATCAATTGTTAAGTAGAAATATAGATGAGAAAATAAAATATTACTAATATATAATGTTTAAAATGAGTAAGTTAAGGCTACATGGATACATTTGGAGAAAAGAGTTTTTCAGAAAAGCAATTTGCAGGGCCTGGCAAGATGGCTCAGTGGTCTAAAGCATCTGCTTAGGAAAGCTTGGGCGGCTGCAGGGACCGAGGTTCGATCCCTGGCACCACATGCTGTGCCAGCGCTACCCTCAGAGCAGGCTGAGCCGGCCATAAAAACAAACAAACAAACAAACAAACAAAAGTTCTGAAACAAGAAAAAAATTTAAAAAAGAAAAGCAATTTGCGGAAGGATATATAGATATGCATCTTGAAATTTGTATAACTTTTAAGACTTCACTAGACACTTCTATTTTAGTATGGGTAGCTATAGAAATTATAACTGTAATGATGTAGTTGTGAATAATAGTGTGATATGTTCCAAACAGAGTTTTCTTCTGAAAAGCAAGCTAGGGGAATAATTAAATCTGCATAGTTTCTTTTTATCTGAAAAAAAAAAAAATACCTGAAGCAAATGAGACAACATGCAAAGTTTTACTTAATCTGGATAGTGATATAGAAATCTATTACATTATTCTCTGTTCTTTACACTAGTTTTGAACTATTTCATAATTAAAAAGAAAAAGATCATGCTTCTAAATACTGGTTCTTGACCTGTGTTCTCTAAAATAGTCTTCATATTCCAAGAATATCCTTTCTAAACAGGAAAAAATGGGAATTTGTTTTAAATGTCATTTTTGTAATATTTCTACTTTACTTATATTTGCAATGTATTCAACTCATCAGTATAGATCACAAATATGATTAATAAAAATATATACATGTGAAGGGCTAAAAATCTTAGTGATGAGTTCATGCAATTAAAAACTTGTATAAAGACTATAAATCTTTAGGCAATGGCGATTACTGTGTAACCACAAGCTCAGGAGAATCCCTATCTATACTTAGGGTTCACCCTTTAAACTCGTTTGCTACAAATTTCATATATACAATAAAAATTATATTACCTGAGATACTTTTGAAATATTTTTTTCACTTACACATACCTTTCTGTCTCAGTAAGTCATTTTCTTTATTATCATCTATTTAAATATTGCACTTTCTGGTAAACTTTTTGCAAATTATTTTCAATGGCATCTTTATGATTAAAAAACAATATTTAGTTTATTAAAAAAAGTTTTGTGCTGTTATCTGTATGTTTCTTCTTTGCAAGAGTCCTTTCTGCCAACATTTTGTGCTCTGAGTGATTAAGATTATGATACACAGTGCTTTTCTCTTACTATTTTGTTATGAAAAACTAAGGCAGGTATTTATTGTAGAAAGTATAAAAATACAAAGGAGTTTTTAAATCCCTCACAATCCCACCACTCAAAATCAAGATTAATTGGCTGGCATGTTTCCTTTTGTCTTGCATTTCCATTCTTATTCATCTATATTATATAGATTATAATTTTATTTTCTAAATGGTTAAAATATACAATGTAAAATATATAGTTTAGTTTTTTTTTTTAACTTGGCATTTTATCATAGGTCTTTGTCTATACCTCTGAAGCCTAAAGTTTTGACATTTCTATGGATGCCATCAAGTAGGTTGACCAAAGTTACTTAATTAGGCCTGTATCATTGGACATTGATAAAATTTCCAATGTGTCACTACTGAGAATAGTACTGTAATAAACACTCTTATATAGACAGTTTCATAATCCTTGTGATTATGTCCTTAAAATAATCTCTGGATCAAAGATTAAGAACTTTTTAAAAGCTCTTAATACATATTACCGAATTGCTTTACAGAAAGACTCTGGCAATATTCTATACCCACACATAAGTGATACAGGGGATATATAAGAGACATTAAAAGTTTTATTTTCATATAATCTAAATGAGCATATTAATTCATGGAACAAATCTATCCCTGAATTTGATAGAAGAATCTATGCTCTTGATTTAATTTGCTTTGACATCTATAGGTAAAAATAATTTCTATAATGATAAAATATCTTCATAATAGCTATATTAATCACTTCATTTGATAAATATCCTTTTCAGAAGCACTGGAAAATGAAAGAGAGAAAATAAGGTCTTTTTTGTGGTTAAAAATAATAAATTTGGAAATACTATAAATTTACATGTAAATTATTAAGGGTGCTCAAAAATAGAGAAAAAAATGCTTGGAAGAGGAAAAGACTCAATGCTTTTTAAATAATATAGACCATAATTGGAGCTTATTTATAAAACATTTTCATTATTAAAACCAAAACATATGGTTGTTTTTCATGAGAGTTGGCAAGTGCTTTTATTGCTTTATAAAAAATTATTGAATTATGCTCTATAAATCTAATCGGCATATAGATTTTTAATGGTATATATTTTCTTTCATTAACTTAGAGCTGTTTTCCATAAATACCAAACAGTGGTTACAGCTCAAAATGAGAGTACATAAGGATAAATTTAGGTGTTTAAATTTCAGACAAATCAAATTTTGAAATGTAAGTTTAAGATTTTTAGGGCAGACTAAACTGGGTGATCTCTAAAGGAATACTTAAACCCAAATTTCCCTTTGAAGTATAAATGCTGCTCATAGGAAGACAGGGAATAGTAAGTAATTTTTAACTTCAGAAGCTAATAAAAGTCAGAACTCTCTGGCCACAAGAATGGGTTGTGCTTACTATGTTCACTCTTTCACACCCAAATAGTTACAAATTTTACATTTAGTTTTTGCCAGCTTCAATCCATTGAGGCAGAGTTGCAGGGAGATAACAACTTTAACTGGTACAATTACTATCCAGAACGTGAAGACAAATGAAAGTTAGATGCATGTTTTTTGAAGGTTAGGACTTGGAAATCAAGCAGCTCAGCTCTGACAGTTCAGTCCATTAAACTCGATTTTGTATGTTTGTGCCATCTTCTGTTCTTCAGGGGTCCAGGAACTTCCAGAGATTGATGGACACTGCCCATGGGACCTCTTTGAGGGGTGATCTGTTCAGGGGATGGAGATCAAATGGGAAACAGGAAATATGACTTGTTTTGAAGCTCCTTGTTCCAGCTTCTGTGTTCTATAGATAAAATACTGTCATAAATGTTCCAGTGCTAAAAGAGGGGTATTGTAATGTATTGAGTCAAAATCATTATGACTTTGTGGCTGAGAAAAGGGGGAGGAGAAAGACCCAAGGAAGAAGCAGTTTTATGAAAATTCAGAGAGAGAGAGTTTTAGTTGTTGAGTTTTAGTTCTGATTCAACAGAAATTGAACAGTGGTGGAGTAGGAGAACAAGTCAAAGTGTCTTTGTCTTTAAAAGTAAATTATATTTGTTTTTTTAGAAACTGAAGATAATTCAGTAATAAGTATAGTGATTGCCTATTATCTGTCCACCTATATGCATGTGAGACAAGAGGTATCCATTAGAGTTTCTTGCTAATTTGAACAGTTTTAGTCCATATGAAGACTGTACAGCCCTGGAAAGAAATACTGAGACTGAAGTATGGCAGCCTAGTTTTAGAGCTGACTCTGTAAAAGGAGCTCACTCAGCTGATAATGTCTAGGCCCCTAGACATTGGCCCCTCCTCCTGATAGCTGATCCTATTTAGATGGCTAGGCACTTGCGACATGACTTATACTCTCAAAAGAGCAGCAGAGTCCATTGTGACTGATGTCACAGGCACACAGCATGGTGGACAAGAGCCTTAACACTGGAACTGGACCCATGTCAAGTGATTCAGTACTTTCCTTGTTGTACCTCTCAGGCAATTGACTTTAACAGCCCAAGCCAGTTTTCTCTCTCTAATATGGGTCATGTGTGCAGCCAGGGAAACAGCTCAGTAGAATAAGCACTTGCCTGGCAAGCGCAGGGTCCTGAGTTCAATCCTTGGTACAAAAAAAAAAAAAAAAAAAAGTCGACGAAGTGGGACGTGTGTGCTGCAAAGATTCAAGCAGTTGTATATGACAATGCTTAACAGAAATACTGTCAGATTTCCTTGAATCTATGGCGTCATTAGTGGGACAATATGTCCTTGGTAAAATGACAGTTCTGGAGAAAACAACATTAAAGTAGATACAAATATTGAGTAAAATGTATAAGTGGTATAAACCTATGCACTTCCATCATATACTGTAAGTTTATGATGTGGCTTTTTCTGGATTGAGACAGTCTTTTGAATCTCTTGGCAATCCATGGTGCTGCATGTGTACCTAGCAAGATTGTGACATGTGACTTTCTAGAGCTAACATTTGTGATCTTGATCTTCCTAGGACTATAAATATAATTTTGGGGGATTTGGATGAAAGAGGAACAGATTTTCACTTGCATCTCCTTTTTGGTTAATCTCATGATATTCTCTTCTTAACTAAGGGAAGTTAAATAGCTTTTCCTGAGATTCAAATGGAAACTCCTGTGAGACAGATATTTAGTGCTTCAGAGACAATTCCTCATGATTCATGTTTTGATAATTCTAAACTATAATCAGCTAGATTTGGCAAGTTCTCCTGCTTTCAGCCACATTGCTACACACGGGACCACATTCTTCTGCTTCCAATAACTTATTATTTGATTGCTGCATCATAATGTAATCTTTAAAAGATATTTTCAGGATAATTATTGGTACACATTTAAATAAATTTCATGCCCTTGTAGTGCTATCAGTGGAAATGACTTAATTGAGATGATAATCAGATGTGCAGAACTCTTAAGTGAACCCAATTTTATGTATGTGTAATGATAAAAAAAATTTTTTTTGCCTAGAAGCCAGCAGTTTTCTTCTACTATCAATTCTTAGATTCCTCATATCTCAGAAATATTAAAAAGGTGTGCTTTAAAATGAAGGTAGAGGAAATGAGAGAGGATCCCTTAGGCTGAGGCAGTAGATCTGTGAGCTTATATGTGAGGATGCTAAAACTGTTCACCATGGGAAACACAGGGAGGATGGTTTGGGGTCTTGAATCCATCTGTAATAGGTTGGTTTGCTAACTAGAGTAATTTGGAACATAATAGTCTGCAATACCATAAAAGATTTTTCAAGCAAAAAAGTCATACAATTCAAGCACAGAAAAGACATTTTTGTGATACTGTCACTTTTCTTTCAAAAGACTGAAAGAAAAAGGAGACGCTATATGACTCTGTTAAAGGTCTGAGTGAGTGGAAATGCAAACCACAACTGAACAAGAGATGTTTAGAAGAGAACAAGAGATGTTTAGAAGAGAAAATCCATGATTTCTCATGACAGATGGAATATTCTAGTAAATAGTTCTGCAAAGTCATATAGTAGGACTTCTAGAAACAAAGGATTTTAGCCTCAGAGTACGAAGTAAAATAAACTCATATACGAAATTGTAATGATAGTCTATATTTTTCTCGTAGAGCATGTATGTTTCCAAGGAGAAAGAACAGAATTTCATCTTTGTATATTATTCTTTGCAAGTAAGCAGTTATCATCTTTGTCAAGGTCATGGGCACATATGGGGATTTGGGCCAGAGAGCCTCAGAAACCTTTGCCACAAAGCCAAGGAACCATGAGAGTGACTGCAACGGTCTGCAGTAGACGGTTCCTGTCTTCTTCCATCATCCGTTAGTTTTGGCAGGAAAGATTTAGAAGGTAGGATGTGCAACTCAGAGTTAAAAGTGAATAGGTTTTAGGTGAGGGACAAACACATGTGAAGCTATACTATTGAAGACTGTGATAAGACATTTAATAATGTAAACTTTCTCTTATTCTGTGAGGTCAGAAGCAAACAGAAGAAATAGAAACAAGGTTATGCTAATATATAAATAAAACATGCTATAATACATCCAGACAGGATCCTGGGAAGCATGGCTGTGTGTCCATCATTTCAAAAGCATAGCTGGGCAGTGTGGTTTTTGTACAGTCACGAGGTACTGTGGGGATACAGTCCAGCACCTGGGGAAAACAAGAGGCCTATATTGGGCCTGCTTATTCTCTTAGCCCCATTTTAATGGCATAAATATCTCACTTTCCAAGAAAAAGAAAATTAAATAGAAAAGAATTTATTGCCTATTGTGCAGAGATGAATGTAATATGAGAAACTATCAATTTGGAAATCTGGGAAAGTCTTAACTGTGAATGAAGTTTTATCAAGTCATTAAAACTCAAGATGGGAGAAATAACATTAACGCAACAGGTTTGCAAAGATGGCCAAAGATGACATGAGACTTGATTAGTTTCCCTAGAACTCTAGATTCCATGATAGGAAAACTTTTGCTCCCTCCAGAGACAATAACTTTGGAATTAAGATTTTTTTTGTATATCCGATTTTACAAGGTCACTATAATAAGAATAAGAACACATAATCTTTTAGCCCATTTGGATTTCTCTTAAATTTTAAAACTTCTGAGAAGAGCAGAGTTGAATGTCATCATAATGTCGGGCCAGGAAACACGTGTGTAATACTTGGGTAAAGATCTAAGTATAACAAAGCATTAATGTACAGATCTTCTGAAATTTATTCATAAATAAAATTATGATGAGTTCTAATTTTACTCTTTGTGAAGACATTTATTCCTAGAAAGAGGAATCAATGATGTAATTATAAGTATAGAGAGGCTTAACAAGGATATACCCTCAAAGCCAAACAGGGCAAGGTGGCAACTAACACCAGAAGAAACAGTGAAGGCAGGAAGATTCAGTATTTGAAGTGATGACATTGGGATTAGAAACAAAGCAGATTAGAGAATAAAAGAAGGGGCTACAGAATATCAGAATGTCTTTTAAAAACTATAGTTGGCCTGTAGAGTTATACCCACTTAGTTCAAAGCCTCGGTTCATAGAACATGTAGATGTATATGATTACTTACATGACTATTTTAGGATGAGAAATAAAATATTCTGTATTTAATAGATTACGATTGAGATGTGTTTCACTCAGAAAGATTTTAGGTTCTGTCTTAGTTTGATCTTTTAGTGTGCTAAGGGAGAACCCTTTCTTGTCCCTCTCCTTCATTCCCTCCCTCCTCACCCTCCTACCCTTCTGTCCTTCTCTCTCTCTCTCTCTCTCTCTCTCTCCCCCCTCTCTCTCTCTTCTCTCTCTCTCTCTCTCTCTCTCTCTCTCTCTCTCTCTCTCTCTCTCTCCCCCCTTCCCCCCTCCCTCCCTCCTTCCCTCCTGAGAATCAAACTCAGGGCCAGGAAATCTTCTTACTTTCTGTTATTTTGGTGGTCTTTACATTTTTAATTATTACCACTTCTATCATATGTCACTGAGAATGTCTTTTACAAAAGCATAAAATTATCACCTAAAGTTAATATGAGAAGCATTTAAAGATAAAAAGGAAAGCCAAGTAGAAATACAAGAGAGAAAAATTGAGAAGACTAAAATTACAAACAACTTATTTAATCAATTTAATCAATGAATATTTATACAGTTAAATGTCAGTTAAATGCCAAGCATTGCTAGGAGCTGGAATCCTAAACATGACAAATCAAGGAAACTAAATGCTGATGATTATCTTGAGTTCTTTGATGGAAAAATGATAATATTTATTTGAGGCAGACAAAATGGATTATGACTGGTTTAGAGGATCATGACTCATGTGTTTTTCTAAAAGGGTTTCCTTCAGCTCCATGGATGACCTCGAGATGGCCAGGGGTAAAGCTCTCACACAAGAAGTGATATGTTAGGTCACTGGTCAAACAGTTCATCATGTATCAGCAGTAGTACTGAGGTGTAATTTTATAGGCGTTTTTCTCCATCATGTCACCAAGGACCCAGTACTGAGAAATACACAGCATCATTTATTTTGAAAAATGGATAATTCTACCCCAGTCAATGAACTGCAGGAGTAGCATCAGGAGTTTAATAGTGTCTTACTGGTGCACAAGAAGATATGACAGAAGCCATTCGTGGGAGGCACAGGACAAATGGGGAATAGAAAGCTGCTGTCATGGCTTTGGGGACGTGAAACATGTTTAACACAGCCAGGCTACATTGGCATGGGTCGATATATATTGATTGATTATGGATAATCAAGTAGTTGCCTGGGCAGTTTAGCTTCATAAAATGATCCAGAAGGATTTATCTGCCTATGGAAGATGGGCTTCCAACAGGGCTCATAATATGGCATTCACCATTTTGGTGGATTTACACAGCCCTGAGGTTGCTCTTCAGTGTTGAAAGCTGAGTTTGTTTGACTGATGCATAAAAATCTTAACTCCAAACTTACCAGCTTTATTAGCCATAGAGATCTCTCTGTCCCTAGTGTGAATCTATTTCAAGTCTAGAAAATACACTTTTTTTTTCTTTTCCTCTAGGAAGTCCAATTATAATCACCAGATGACTTGGTGAGTGTTGAGTTGAAACAAGCTGAGTTCAACTAAATAAATACTTGATTACATCAGATTACTGTGACAAGGTGCAAAAGCTTCCAGTAGAAATGGTTTTTCCCATGAGTTCTGGATATCTAAAGCTTCAACCTGAAAATCTCCCCTGCCACAGACAGTACCATCTGACTTGCATCTTGGAGCCATTTCATTTTCTTTGATTTTCCTGTTAACCAGAGCCCTTTGATTTACAGATAGGTGGGACATGAACTGCATTTGGAATGTTGAATGAGAGTCAGATATAATATTCTAGAGGAAAAACTCAGAATGCCTTAGGTACAATACAAGCAGCTGTTAATGTGTTTTGGGGGAATCTTGTTAGCACGACCCAGTTCCTACAGTTCCTATAGGTCATGTGGCTCCTACCTGAAAGGAATTGGACAGCAGTAGCCTTAACATTGATATAAAGATCCCATTTATTATGACTGAAATACCCTGAACTGTGTGTCACAATTGATCTTGCTTTCAGCTGAGAAGACTCTTAGGTTCAAGTTAAAAAAAAAAAATCAAAAACCAAAAACCACCAACAAAAAAAATCACGAACTGGAATTAGGATAGGAAAAGATTATGAAATACAAAGAATCTCTAATGCTCAACAAAAATGTCAATGTTATCAGCAAGAAAGTATTGTCCAAAGTGATCTTTTTTATCTGTTAGCTAAATATTTCTTAAGTTCTTATTTTCCTCTCTTTCATTTCTGCCCCCATGGTCAAGAATCCTGCCCATTTAGCTTTGTCCATATGGCTCACTATATTAACCAAAGATACAGATTTGTGAAAATGACTCTTGCGAATGAGAACTCAAACATGCGGTAAGGAAGAGTGGAAGGTAGACTGCCTTTTCAAAGAGCTTTTAGGCCAGATCACTAAGAGTTCCAGGAAGAACGTCTGCATCTTGGAAGGCCTCCCTTCATGTGCACTCACTCCGAAGCCTTTAAGTAGGTCTTCCAGGCACTTCAAAGATGTTAGCCAGCGCATTACACCTAATGAATGCTGGCGCGGTGCATCAGAGTGCAGGGTGGACTCCAGGAATCAAATTAGCCCAAGTGCTAAGTGGGCCTATTGCTGTTATGTATATGAAGCTCTGGGCCTTGAGATTTCCCTTCCAGAAGCAGATTTTATTGCATTATCTCCTCAGCAAGCACAGCTTTGTTCTTTCTTGGATAGTTTATCTTTCAAACCATAACTAGGTATGAATTGCACAATGAACATATGTAGTAAGTCAGTGATTTGCTCTTTGATTAATTATATATGACCAAACAATGATAGGAAGTAGAAAGGGGAGAAAATATTCTATTCTATAATTGACTAATTAGTTAATCTTCCTTTCTTTGGAACCAATAAGGACTTCACGGAAGTATTAAATTCATTTTTAACTCCCTAATAAAAACAAGATGGAAAGTTCAAAGAAAATATGGGAGCCTTATTGCAAAATTTGTTCAGGGTATATAGGAGTCCTGTGGTTTTCAAATTTCTCTTGACACCATCAGAGTGGTGATCCTGCAAGAGAAACAACAACTGAGCCATTTTCAACTCTGATTCTGTTAGCTTCTAATTCCATTCAACTTATCTGCAATTCCTACTAGAATCGAATTTCTTATTTTTTATTTTTATTTTTATTTTTTTTTGCTTTTTGAGACAGGGTCTCACTGTGCAGTTCAGGCTGGCTTTGAGCTCACTTTTGTAGCCCAGGCTGGTCTCGAACTCACAACGATCCTCCTGCCTCAGCCTCCCAAGTGCTGGGATTACAGGCGTGGGCCACCACGCCCGGCTTAGAATCGAATTTCTTTAATTTGATGTTTTCTGTTTGCTTTTCTCTGCCCTGATTATTCCATCTCTAGAAATTACAACAGTGGTGATCTAATTGGTCAATGGTACTGCTTCTGGTGTCTAAATTCTTTTACCTAAGTTCCCATGTCAAATAACATTTCACTGCAGGAGTTTTGAAAAAAGGCTCTTTTTTATTTTTGGCGAAAATATATAAGCTTGTCAGTCTAAGTGAGTATTTTTTTAATTGCTAAATGAGTACTTTTCATCTTCAAAATTAATAGGTATTACTTTTAGCATCTTAAATGGACTGTGGGCCATTATGTAATTTAAGATGTGCTTACAGAATTGGGAAGTAAGATAATGAAGAATCAGGATACCTAGATGAAATGTTAGGCAGCTTTTGGAAATCAGCCTGAATATTGGCCCTGTAAGGTTACTTGCAACTATATGACTGGTAAGATTGGAGTATCTCTTAAAAATACTATGATTGATAATGGAGTAAGACTAAACTAATACACAATCTTGTATAGTATAACGTAAGACATTATAGTAGCAGATTTATAACATGGAACGGAGCAATTAAGTAGAAAACTACATTGCTATCTAATTACGCCAGATGCTCTGATTCTACATGGTGGGCGTAGGCTGATACATTGTCTACACCCTGAGGTAGGCTAATGAGTTTTGGTACTGGGGTAGAAATCTCTCAAGGGCGTTAAGTTCTCTTCACTCTTATTCTGAATGTGCCACACCATGATATGTTAAATGGAATACTATTTTCAGAGAATTAGAGTTGTTGGCCTGGGAAAATCATGAATTTGTGAATGGGCCACCACCTCCTCATCAGCTCTCAAAGGATCAGAATAAGAGTTCATCAAGAGGTCAACCGGATAACTCAGCAGATTAAACCACTTGCTTAGGCAGGCACAGAGACCAGGGTTCGATTCCCGGTGTGCCTTGCTGGCCCCGTTCATTGGGTGTGCTGAGAAGGCTGCAGAGACTGGGCATGGTGATGCAGGCCTGTAATCTCAGCCCTTAAGAGGTTGAAAACAGAAGGATCACTGCAAGCCTGAGCTATGTAGTGAGAACCTGTAGACTATGTACTAAATACATTAAAAAAAAAATGTAGCCAGTCAATCACAAATGCTGGAGGGACTGTGGGGAAAAGGATCCCTTCTCCACTGTTGGTGCGAGTGCACACTGGTAGAACCACTGTGAAAATCAGTGTGGAAATTACTCAAAAAGCTAGGATTAGAAGTCCCATTCAACCCAGCTATTCCTCCCCTGAATATTCGTTCAAATGAACTGAAAACATGATACCACAGTGATTCATATGCACTCATGTTTATAGCAGTGCAATTTAGCTAAATCCTGGAAACAACCCAAATGACCATCAGCTGACTAATGATAAGAAATGATGTGATATTTTTACATAATGTGGTATTATTCTGCTATAAAAATCCCCTATGTTTTTATAGGTAAATGGACACCACTAGAGACCATACTAGTAAGTGAAATAAGTGCGAACATCATATTGTTTTGGCAGTGTAAAAAACTGAAAGATTAAATAAAATCTGAAAGGTTCAATAGATACTGTGAAAGGGAAAGAATCTGTTTAAAGGAAAGGAAAAACTGGATCAAGGGAAAGGACAAAATAAAGAAGAGAAAAAGACACATTTATGTATACATTCAGGATACTTTGGATATTTGCACTGCTGATTTCTGCTGGTCTGTTGAAAAGAGCAGTTACTGCTTAATTTTTTTTCTCCTTTTTAATTTCTTACAACTTTTCCCCAACTTTTCATGCTTATATCTGGTAATCTAAACAACTAATTTGAAGGTAGCGTTATACAATACAACCATTGTTGACTTATTATTTGTGTAGTGAAATTGTGTATCATTTCTAATTATTATTTTTTATTACTTTGTATTTTCTTTAAAAATACTTTTTAAAGAAGTTACCTTAAAAAAAAAAGAATAAGAGTTAGGGTGATGGTTAGTATGAATCTATTACCTTCAGACTGGACAACCTTAGATGACATGAGAAATAATGTTTGCCAAACTGAAACACTGCGGATCTCAAGATGAAATCCTGGCCCAGCAAGGCCACATACCTCCAGTCCAGGCAATGTTTCTGAACAACTGAGGTCTTTATGCTGTTTCTAAACACTTACATTCAGAAAATTGCCCAGGGAGCTTGTTAAAGTTCTCAGTTGATGCATAATACAATATAAGGAAATGTGAAACACAATTTTGTATATTTGCTTTTTACTAACTCAGATCATTAAAATAAAAACAATTTTTTAAACAAAAAAAAATGCACTTTGTATCCTCCCAACCTCAGCAATTCTGAGGCCATGGTCCACTGCTTTTACTTTTGACAAACATAGCTTGATACAAATGCTATCATCTGGTAGCCTGCACTCACTTCTAAGGACACAATGTGGCATGGGTATGTGTATAAATTTACTCTAAGTCAGAAATAGTAGACGTGAACCAAGCTTCTGCAGCGATCTCTGCCCTGGTCCATAATCTCCAAATTGATCACAATCCTTTGTCCTACCGAGTCCAGGTATTCCTTAGAATTTTTCTTAGTAATATTTACCCAGAGCCAGTACTCATTCACAGGATTTGGCATGAGGCACATCTACATGCTCCTTTGTTGTGGATTAGGGCTTTCGATCCTGACTGCTGAGAAAGGGCAGAGGAGAAACTGAGGAGCCACACAATCTAACCTTGTACAAAGCACGTGCCTGGCATGCTGTCTGGGTCAAGGCAAGAATTTAACATTTCTCCCTTGACTATTGTTTATGGAAGATCCTCAACATCTAGTCCTTGGCCTGATACTAAGCAAATATCTAAAGATAATTCAAGAAAGTCATTCAAGTAGCCACTGTCCATGTGATTTAGTCAACCCCAGTGTGACTAAGCATTGGACGCTTTAGTGGCCTACTCTGTTTTGGAGGATGATTTCCAGGTGAGAGGCACACGTCTGTTCTTAGGGGCATGGGCATCTCAGGCTCAGATCATGAACATGGAATGTCAGGTAATGCCAGCCCTGGGATTAATGAAGGGACATGCTCAAAACCTCTGCTTATTCTTTAGCGGTATGTTTTCTTCCCTTTTGAACTTAGAGAGCTTCTTCTTGTGGGCATATATTCTTTCTTGTTATTGACCGTGATTTAGACAGAAGATGATTTTTAGAGATTTCTTTCTCATAACAAATATGTGTTATGTGACTTTAACTGTTAACGTTTTCTAAAATAATAATCTTGGTGAGCTGGGCGTGGTGGCGCACGCCTGTAATCCCAGAACTCGGGCTGAGGCAGGAAGATCAGTGTGAGTTCGGGACCAGCTTGGGCTCCAAAAGTGAGCTCAAGGCCAGCCTAAACTGCATAGTAAGACCCTGTCTCAAAAAGACAAAAAAAATCTTGTAATTTTCATTGTTTATTAAAGTACAACTCCATGAAGACCAGTGAAATGAATGAAGTAATATAATAAGAAGTTGGAACTTACTGAACAAATCATATACTTCATTTTCTGGGTCCAACAACACATGAACATGTGGCAGAATACCTGGCATGCCTAATGGATTTAAGGATTCTAATCAGGGCCGATGTGCACCATGGTAGTGATGTTGTAATCTTTATCTAGAGTCCCTTTGACCCCTCTCTCCAACATCATAGGATTCTGCTGCTGAGGTGCACGACCTGCCATCCATCCTTCTGCCTTTCCTACCTCTCTGTTTATATTCACTTTGTTTTAATCTGTATCTTCAAAGTCTGATTCATCTGTGTCTTAATGCATTGAGCTATTTGCATTACTTTGAGATTTCTTGCTGGTCATTCAAGGGCCTGACACAGTACTGGGACATGAAAGATAAACTTGGGAATAAATGAAAGATTTATTCATTGATTTTTTTTTTAAAGAAGAGATATTTATTGGTTAGGAGCTAGAAAGTGGCCTCATACATCCAAGGCAGAGTGACAGAGATTTCTTTGGCAGTGAATCATGATAGAAAGACGATGCTCCATCTGCTGATATAGAATACCTCTAATAACAACCACACAGATGCCCAATGTTACCTTCTAGCAGAAATAGGATGTCATCTAAGAAGTCCAGACAGAGGCTACAGTTTTGGAAGTTATTTTTAATATCTACAAATGTGTGTTCATGATAGCCCACAGTTCCTGCTGGGATTAAGAATACTCTTCACTATCTCACTTCAGCTTGATTGAATGCATTTATTATGGAAGGTTATGCATTATTTAAAAAAAATAAAAACAATCCTTTTTCCTACTGAGTCTAGGTATTCCTCATCACACAAAACAACAACGTAATTTGTTAGCATATTATTATCACTTCCCCCCAAAAAATATTATCGCTTCCCAGTCCTTGTCATATTATTTTAGTTTGTTCCAAGCCTAACAAGAAGGTTAAGAGAAACAAAGTGACAGGAAAGAATATTTAGACCAAAAAAGTTTGAAAATGAAATTTAATTTGCAGAATCAGTGAACCATGTGTCATTTTTTGATTTACTGAAAACCTCAGAAATTGTCTACTCTGATGCCCCCATTTTGTAGATGTGGAAAGTGAGATTTAGGCTAAGATACCTGGTACATGTATGCTCCAGAGCTTGCTGGAATGTACCTTGGAGTCCATGACCTTGTCACCAATGTTCTCTCAACAGAATTTTAAATACTTACTTGGAATTTATTGTTTTTCATCACCACTGCTTGATCTGACTAAATTCTTTGAGGGAAGATTCACACTCTCAGGGTTTGTCTTCAACCTAATGGACTTAACCTGGGAATTTCTTATCAGTATTTTAAAGATGTCAGTTAAGTACAATGATATATGCAGAGCACCAAAGACAGCACTTGGCAAGTAGCAGGTGCTCAATAAAGATGTTTTAAATTTGCCTTTCTGCATCAGTTCCGTCTCAGACATTTGACATTTAATTATTCTTTTTCAGTGGTTGTACTTTCAATGCACCATTATTGGAACAGTAAATGTATCTACCCTTTCCCTTTCATGCTCCTTTGAAGACTATTTATGTTTGACAAAAATAGGTACAGGGTGGAGAATGAGGTCTTAGACTCACAAGGTTTTGAGCAAGATTCTCAGAGACCCTACGGTGCAGGGGTGTTAGTTACCCATGTAGTGGAGAGACTGGGTTATAATTTGTGTTGAAGCTACACGGGCTTCTGGTGGCAGATTTTGTACATAACAGGGAGTTTCTGGATCTTGTTAGCTCAGGGCAAGAAGTCATGCTTTGGAGCAGTTACCCCAGCAGGAGAAGAAAAGATGATGGTTGGTAATTACATCAGTTTTGCACTGTTGAGCAGATGTTCTTGCAGATAGATTTTGGCTGGCATTTATGGAATAGCACTGGTGATTCTTGTGATAGTGTTAAAGCTGCCGCTAGTGGAAGGACCTGCAAGGAGGAGGACAAAGGAAGAAAATAGCAGTCTAGAAGTTAAAAACCAACTTTTAAAGAGGGTTCTGCTGAGATTTACCTGGAGATAGTTTTGCTAGATTAGTTAATTAGATCTAACATCCATCTGGTAACTTACTTTCCTATTTAACTTTGAGAATAATTTAATATCAGTGTTAGAAAAAATAGATTATATCTTTTAAAAATAAAAGACAGTTTGGAAAACAGACAGGGGAGCTGAATTTTAATTAAAATATAGGTAAACTAACAAGATTAAAACACATAGTAGGTAATGAATATTAATGAGAAAGGATACGCAGTTGGCTGGAAAATCCTGCCTAACTCAGATCGGACCAAAATTGAGATGGCCAGCAATGAGGTACTACATCACTAGGTAAAAAGAGTCTATGATACAAAGACAATATCTTCCCAGCTTCAAAGTCCTTCCAAATCTGTCCTGTTCTCCTTTCTATATGTGCTGGGACACACACATACACTCCTAGCACCAGGTCTTAGAAACTTCCTTTGTGATATCATGAATAACTATAAAATGTTCTTTATGTAAAGGAAGGAGATTTTTTAAAAATGTATCAGTTAGTTAATTACATTCTTAGTAAGAATTTAGAACACTAATTTATGAGGATAAACTCCATTTGTCAGAGCAAAAACAGATCTCAGGTAGCCCCGGAGCTGAGGAACAGCTTTGATTTTTGCTAAAATCTGTGAGTCCACTGCTTTCTGATCCATCCTGTGCTGCTCTGAAATCTGGTATCTCTTTTGCTGAGTGTCGAAGAGCTCGCCTTCTTGGTGTCTGGGTTTCCAGGGCTGCTGCTTCTTTTTTTTTTTTTTTTTTTTTTTTTTTTTTTTTTTTTTTTTTCTGTCTTTTTGAGACAGGGTTTTACTATGCAGTTCAGACTGGCCTTGAGCTCACTTTTGTAGCCCAGGCTGGTCTCGAACTCGCACCGATCCTCCTGCCTCAGCCTCCCGAGTGCTGGGATTACAGGTGTGTACCACCACACCCGGCTATGATGAATTGTGATATTTATTTATTTATTTTTTATGGCTGGCTCAGCCTTCTCTGAGGGCAGGGTTGGCGCCACATGTGGTGCCGGGGATCGAACCATGGTCCCTGCAGCCGCCTAAGCTTTCTTAAGCAGGTGCTTTAGACCATTGAGCCATACTGCCGGGCCCTGGCTTCTGCTTCTTGAAGTAAACATCAGTAAGGTGTTTGGGGATTTTCACTTTGCTAATATCAATTTTTGTAGAAACGGCAATGACAAATATCTGGTATGTTCTTTGTAGAGGAACACGATTAAGGCTAAGAGGCCCAGTCATATGTAGCAAGCCACTGGCCAACTGCTTCAGGAAGACCACTCTTTTGCCTCTGTGATGCTCAGTAAGGATGATAAAGATGGTGTCAGAAATGGTGCTAGGTCAAACTTTCCTCATGTGTTGACTGGAGGGTTTCTTGCTGTTGTTCAAGAGCTTTCAAGGCACATCTTCAGTAGGGCAGGATCTAGGCATTTTTTGAAGTTTAACCACCTGAGTACCTCCATTCTTATCCCTACCAACTGGTTTTGTTATCATGACAAGAACTTTCTCCTTTTTTTTTCTTCTCAACCTTTTATTTAGTAGCTGTGTACTTTCTCTTGTATAGCAGATTGGGGGTGTCCACCAGTTCCTTTAACCAGGACAGGATTTCAGCTGCAGTGGGGCTGTCCCTTCTTGGACTTTTTTTTTTGCCTTCATCTTACCCTTTTAACCAGTACCACTGGCAGCAGCCTTTTTGGATTTGGGTTTCTGCTCTTTAGTGGCTGGCTTCTCAGTTTTTTCACCCTCCATGTTGCAAGATGAGAAAGAGTAGGAAGGAAATTTAAAAAAAGAAAATTTCCGCTGGACAACATTAAGTGAAACATTCATATAATTGCTATTGAATCCATACTATTTCATTTTTCCTGGCTGTAAAAATACCAATTGAAAATGCTGCCACTTGTCGTGGGCTCTTCTGGGTAAATGATTCAAGAATGAAAGAAGGGAAAGAATAAAGGAGAGAATGAAGGGAAGACCTGCCTCAAAGGGTAGGCTCTGATTTTCTATATGGAATCCAAATAATTTATCTCCCAGCTTCAGAAATAATCATGGGAAATTCAATGTCATTGGTAGATGGAGGGAAATAAACCCTGTAACATCACTGGTGCCTCACAGGTGCCCTCAGAATGTGGCACAAGAGATGCCACATAGAGGAGACATTTAATGTGTTCATTAAACCAGTGAATGAGTCAACGGTAAAGGAAAGGAATGCTTGCGGATGAAGAATGTCCTAGGATAATTTTCATTATGTATTTAGATTGTTTGGCCTCTTTGTCTTATGCTCTAAGAGGAAATGCAGGTTCAAGAGAAGTGAACACTCAAGTTTGGGGCTAGCATGTTCATTGGAGATATCAGTAAAGATACTTCTGAGTGCCCTGACGTAAGACTTCACGGGGAGATGTCCACCTTGGACAGAGGCAGCTTTGGAGGCTACTGCTGCTTGTACATGTCCCTGTGACTCTGCTGGGCTCTGTTCCATGAATTACCTTCACACAACCGGACCTATGCCCAGGCCATATGGTAAAGGTTCTCCTCTCATTCTGGTTGTTAGGAATAGCTCAGGTGCTTAGCAAATGTTAATCATGATGACCCTTGAATTTGAACTTGAAACTAGCATAGGAAGCTCTTGTTATCCGAGGATAATCGTCAAGTGGAGAAATCCACATAAAGTAATAAATCGTATATAAAATAAAGAATCAGTTTCATAATACATATGGGAAACTCTAGCTTAAGAGAGAGCAACAACTGTAAAAAGAAATGTATTTTCTCTTAACACGAAGTACAATTGATCGTAATTGCAACAATGAGCCACATCTTAAAGGATCACTCAGGGTAGATTTCACTGTGCTGGGGATGGAACCCCAGGAACATTCTAGACAGATGCTAGGCCACAGATCTACACACCAGTCCCTGGGTATTATTTTTCTGATGATATTATGGGGCCATGACCCAGCACCCTTTATGTTAGCTTTGGTTTTTTCAGTATAAATGTAAGGTTGGTGAGTATATGAGAAATATTTGCGGGTTTTCTTCCTTTCCTCAAAGCCCTAATTTTATTCTTTGCTCCTTAAATCATTATCTCTTGAAGTGGCTCTTGAAGTGGTACTGTCAGTTCTTAGCTGCTCTAACTTGGCCCAATCCTCATTTGTCAGTAGCTTCGCTTTGTGATTTGAATAGTCCCAGACAAATGTCAGAGGACACTTGTTCTCTAAGAATCCTGTTCATTAGAGAATATATTCATGTTCCCATGACTTTGGCTCTTCTACCCAATCTTCTACCTGCAGGGATTCAAATAATTAATGCTTGGTTAATGAGCAATCCTTGTTCTCAATTTCTTCATCCATATTAGGCAGTGGGACCTTTGTTAAAGAACAAGGAGTCATTCATTCAGGCCCACAGATGCATAAACTGAGGCGGTGTACCCCCAAGTTAAGACCTTAACATAGAACAGTAGAACGTGAAATGATATAAATCTTCTCTCTCTTTCTTACTCTCACACTAACCTGATTCCAGTCTTCTGCAAGAGTCCTAATTTTGGAAGGATGGTGCTGGCAAGTGAGAAGTTGACTGTTTATGAACAGTAGTAACTTAGCTCTGGTCTATACCATAGTAAACTGAATGACAGAAAAACAAATGTCACTTATTAGGACATAGAGGTTTACTGTGCAAGTGATTAACTAAGAATCATTTGTATGATTAAATGCTGGAAAATAATTTGCTTTCCCTATGAACCTATAGCTTAGATCTCATTACACAGAAGTGCTGCATATTAGTTGAAGCAAATTAACATTCAAACACTTTCTGGAGTGGTTGCTAATCACAGGCTGTTAATTACTGTCATTAAATTAGGCTGCTGTGGAGACTACCCAAAGAATCATTCTCATGATCTTGGTATTTGAAAGTGATCTTCACCAATAAAAACACATGTCAGACATACAGAAATTGCAAATTGCTGAAACTGCTGACAGGGTTGAAAATTCCGCTGACTCTAAGTACCCACCTCGTGATGGATGCATTCTTGACACAGTTTCAGTGTTTGGACTTAGGAAATAATGAGTATCAATGTCCTAGCAAGGGAATATGCAAAGATGAAGGAGCCCTTTTGTATCCTTAATTAAGGAAAGTAGTAACAGGACTCGTTCACAGCTAAGTGACTGTACATAATAATCATGTATTTATGTAAGGGACTGCTATGCTATATTACTGGAGTGGCAATTAGATTTTCACAAAGTCATTTTAATAAAAGGCATACTTACATAATAAATAAACAAAGCTGCTCATTTTCGTGGCAGGCTCTCTAATTATACACTGGCTTAAAAGAAAATGTTCTGCAATGCTAAGTTAAACACATAGACTCTGCTGATTTCTTCAGTGTGCCCCAAATCTTTCCTCACCCCACAGTCTCATTCACCCCAGGAACCCTGCTAAACAGGGAAACATATTTGTATATTTTGCCTATTCTGCAATGGGAAAAATCAGTTGAGAATTTAGAGGTCAAACCTTCTGATATTTACTTTCTGACTTTCTTTATTGCCCAGAAAGTTTGCCACCTTCCCTGTGGC
This sequence comes from Myocastor coypus, assembly GCA_004027025.1. Classification (NCBI taxonomy): domain Eukaryota; kingdom Metazoa; phylum Chordata; class Mammalia; order Rodentia; family Myocastoridae; genus Myocastor; species Myocastor coypus. Next base: position 48,948 of record PVJA010006916.1, on the reverse strand, counting down.
TGCTGATAATTGGGATTACCCCACTTCTGGAAGAGTTGAGACCTCAGATGACAGCACATGAGCTAGGTCTGTGGGCAATACAGTTCATTAGCAATACTGCAATACATTGGTACTCCGCATTCATTGGAACTGGAAGGCAAGATGAGGAGAAAAATTGACCAGTACCAAACACTGAAAGGGGCAGTGAGTCAGGAGGCAATGGCCACTGTCAGGTTCTAGTTTCTGCTTCAAGGCCAAACAAGTGATGAACACCAGTACAAATTCCACATCAAAATGCATGGTGTGCCCAATATGATGAATTTGAAAACAGTCACGTACCAAGGTATGATTATGCTGTACTAGGGGAGCTCAAGCCACAAGCCTCTGAAGATTCTCATGTAGTTGCTCTAATTGTTTCTCAATCATTCATTAATTTAGCAAATATGTATTTAACACTTTCTATGTGGAGGACATTATACTAAATGCTGTGGGAATGCAGATGTGAATTAGATGCAAAGATTGACTTGGAAGGATGTAAAGTTTAGTATGGCACAATCATTTTATAGTTTTAAAAGTCTGGTCTCTAAAGGACAGAGTAATAGATTTTGAATAGATCTGGGTAAATCTTTCTCCGATGCTGTAAGTGTAGATCACCTAAGAAAATGTGTTCTGTACTCTAAGTGTGCCTTATCAGTAGAAAGGAATCCCTGTCTCTAAGTATACTGGTAGGCACTGTGTCTCTCTCTTTGTCTCTCTGTCTCTCTGTCTGTCTCTGTCTCTGTCTCTGTCTGTCTGTCTCTCTCTCTCTCTCTCTCTCTGAGAATTTAAAAAAAACATTAAAGAATTTCAAAACAAGATGATAGAAAATTAACAATGGTTGGTATATTGTATATTGTCTTCAAAGTAATTGCTGAGATTATCAGAGGCATGTAAAATTGATCAAACAATAAAGCACCAAGTGTTCTTTTCAATAAACTAATAGAAGTTAGTAGTATAATTATCTTAGCTATTTTGTAAGATAATTTTAGTATCTTAATATTTTGCTAAGCTATTTCCCCACTTCTTTTCTCTTTCTCTCCATCCCAGTTGTCCTTTCCTTTTGAGTAGTTTCTTTTCCTTTCATAGCACCTATAGTACCTTTTGGATTTTATTTACTCTTTCAGGTTCTTACACTAGGGAGACAATTTGATGCTTACACTTGTGAGTCTGATTTATTTCATTTATGAGTGTGTTCTCTGGTTGCATTCACTTATAAAAGCCTCAAATTTATGTTTCTTTATAGCTGAGTAAAACTTCATTGTACAAAAACTTCTCTTTATTTTTTAAAATCCATTCTTCAGTTGATGGACATTTAGGTTGTTTACAAGATTTAGTTAAGACAAGTTACACTGCTATAAATATGGATGCACATATATCACTGTGGTATAATGCTTTTAATTCTCCTGGAATAATTCCCAGAAGGGAAATAGCTGTGTGTGTGTGTGTGTGTGTGTGTGTGTGTGTATGTTCATGCATGCATGTGTGTATCCATGGTTGCATACATGCGTGGTTGTTCTGGGGGAGGGGAAAAGTCAAAGGAGACCCACAAGTTTCTAGGCTGATGGTATCCTCATTTCTAAGTGAGAAACACAGCAGTTTTTTTTTTGATGAGTTTGATTTTGAATATTGATTGTGAAGCCTACTTTGAAGATTTCCAAGGGAAAGTACTCAGAAAACAGTTGGGTAGGGGAGTCTGGACTCCAGAAGAAAGTTAGCATGGAGAGTATTCCCTTTCGTTGTCCTTTGTATTTATTTGCTTTCAGTTGCTGGGCTTTCCAATATTTCATCAGCAGAGGCAGAGGATAAGCTCAGTGCTTTACTAAATAGTGCTTCACTCCCAGCATGTGTGCATACCTTTTAATTATCTTGCTTTATGTATTATTAAATATAGGAAATTGCGCTCAGATATCATGGGCTTAATTTAAACTGACAGGAAAGAACATTACAAATTGAAGTTGCTTTGTCTCTTTAAATGCCTTTAAATGTTCCATTTATTGAAGGGAAATTTAAAACAGGAAATAGTTGTGTTCCTCTCTGGGACAAGTATTTCAGGAATGTATCCAGCTCTAAGGCAAGTTCATGACACAGTGTCCAAATGGACTAGACAAAGCAGACCCAAGTCAGCTGTGGGCAGATTGATGATGTACACTTCCTTTTTGACAGTAGTAGCACTGTGTTTAGCTATAAGAAAAGGGGTTTAAAACCCCACATTGGACTGGGTTTCACTTCATAGCTGGCTTTCTGGCCTTCTCTTCCTCTACTGAAAGTACTCTCAGCACCCAAATCCACACCAAATTATTAATGGAAATTTGTAGCAAGATCAGCTTTTCTGGGGGAAAGCTGAGAAAGTGAAATGAGGAGGAGGAGTCCTCTGAGATGAACTCGTCAGTAAAATAAAAGGGTAGAGTGACTCCCCTTAGAGTAGTCTTATAAGTAGGTAACGCTAAACAACCACATTGCTTAGATGAATTTATCTGTTAATATAGATTATATTCTAAAGCTAGAGATTGCTTCTTCTTATCATCAAACAACCAAAGAGAGACAAACTATGATGCAGTTTATCTGCAGCTCAGGAGATGAGGTTTACCTGGGAGAGTGCCGTGAATTACAGGTAGCAATGGTGCATCCTTTCATTGGACTGGAAAAACTCAGCATAGTGTGAAGTAGAGTGGTCCATCCTCAGTCCTTCTCATCCCCCTATCCATTAGTAATAGCAACCTAGGGGACCTAAGCTAACAGCCCACTGAAGGATGAGTGTCTCTTAGGTCAGAGCCATGGGGAATTTGCCACACCAAGACCTTTCAACTACTGTGTGAGCCAGGCCTCCACCCTAGTCCTTTTGCAAACAAGACTGACTACTAAAATCAGCAGTATTCAGCTAGACTCAGATGATAGCTCACCAGGTTCCTTGGGGTGACATGTGAGCGATGAGCTCAGGGGGAGGGGCTGCATGGGCTAGGGTGTGATAACATGTAGAAGGGTGCCATGCCCAGGAGTGAGGAGACCCAGTACAGATTTCCAGGTACTGGGCAGAGAATGTGGAGATAAGACTTAAAAGCTTGAGGCCATGATGCAGACTACCAGAGAGGTGTAGGTTTGGGAGTAGAGAAGACATGAAAGCAGGAAATTACGGCAGGAGCAAGGTGTAAGTAGAGGAGAGGGAAGAGAAAAATAGACTGGTGCTAAGTCCTGGCTGAATAGCGGTGAGAGATGTACAGTCTCACATAGTTACACAACTTCTAACAGCACTTAGGATGGATGTGGGAGTCTACCTCAACGCTAGATGCCTCCATTGCTTCGTTGTCCTCCTTTCCTCATCATCACCCATACTCCCAAGGGACTGGAATTCCTCCATTCCAAGATCTAGATCTATCACTGTAATGTTCTTTGTCCTATTTGCTCCGGTATTCCCTAACACAGCCACCCAAATCAAAGGCAACCAAGGCAAGCTAGACCTTAAGAATAATAATTGTGTTCGTTAATAACAGATGTCAGTACCTATGTGAGTCACAGGCTTCAACAGGAATGCAAATATCCATAGGTCCCTAGATTTTTCTAACCAGTATGGAATAACAAGGCATTTGCTCTTTCTTTCTTTTTATTTATTTATTTATTTATTTATTTATTTATTTATTTATTTATTTTGAGACAGGGTCTTGCTATGCAGTTCAGGCTGGCCTTGAGCTCACTTTTGTAGCCCAGGCTGGTCTCAAACTCACAGCAATCCTCCTGCCTCAGCCTTCCAAGTGCTTGGATTACAGGCGTGCGCCACCACACCCAGCCATTTCTTCTTTAGATCAGTTGGAACAATGCATTAAATCAGAATTACCCTAATGTGTCAACATAAAGGAATAAGTGTGCTCTGATATATGAGTATTGTAGGCAAATGTATATCACTTTCCCGAATTCTGGGGTTCTCATCTTCCCAAGGCAGGACTGTAGCTACAGTGTAATTCTTTTAAAATACTTTATCCTAATTTGCTGAGCACCAGCGCATCACCTCCAAAGCTTGTCCGGATTTTTGCAAGTCTCCAGATGTTGTGGCATCATGCTTTGTCTCCTGTCACCTTGTGCTGGGTCCCATCCCTCCAATCTGCTGTTGTATACTGTTGCTCCTACCCAGGGGATGAGCCTTCCTTGGGCTCCCTGTCCTCTGCTTGTCCTTGGGAATGTGCCTCAACGTGGACAGGAAGCTCTGCCCTTGGCCCTCATTACCCCGCACCCCCAGAGTTGAATTGGGCTGGATTCAACTGAAGGTTGTAGAACAGTGGAAGGAACTCACAACCCTTTACAATGTGTTTCTAGATATGGGTAATCCAAAACCTGCAGACCTGCACCTATTCTCACAGAATTCCTTTGAAGGCTGCCACTAAGGACAGCATTATGGCTTCCTGCCTTGTCCTTTTAGCAAGGTCATGCTGCCATGGCCAGCATAGTTTCCAGGCCCAGATCACTCCTCAGTGCCTTCTGGGACAGAAGCCAGTTTCCTGCTGATGTGTAAGGATCCAGCTAGGGATACATTTCTTAGGGCACCCATTCTTTCAACCATTAGGAAAGAAATAATCATCTCTTACTTTGGTCTAGATTGCCAGTCCTTAAACCTAGTAATTTTGGTTCAAAATTTTCCCTTTTTCAACATGATCGATAGTAGAAATATTCATTTCCTTTTTCAGTAGAGAAGATGCGAAGACACTTCACTGTTTTTACTCTTCCAAGTTACAGAAGAATAAGAGAGTCCCTCCCATTGCCGCATTTTTATTTACTATGTGGATTATCCCTTATAAATAATACCATGTTCCATTACTCCAGGTAAAATTCTGAGTCTGCTCAGCCCAGGTCTCATCTTCTAGTCTTCTCTCCAATGAACATTAGAAATCAGATCAACGAGACTTTCTCCTTCGTCTCCTTCGTCTCAGCTGCTTTTCTTAGGAACAGATGGTCAGCTGAGAATGACTTGTGCCCACAGGAGGCCACTACCATTTGAAGGTTTAGGGAAACCTAAGTCCATATTCTTTTATCTAGTAAGCATTTGCACAACTTATAGAGTACTTCATTCTAAAATTTGGTTACATAGTCAACAGTAAAGTAACCGTCCACCTTATAAGTCATGTGTATCTTATCCTTCAAGTTATACCCACTAAGGAGAATTTAAAATGAGAATTACCATGGCCTCTGCTCAGAGAATTTCATTTCTACATGCATCAGGTGATATCAACAATAGCAGCAGTATATCCCAAGAGATGGTTTCCAAGTTCTATTTGTTTCAAAAATAGAAAGATTTGCGTTTTAAATTTTTATTTTATTTTGTTTTGTTTTTTAAAGTTTATTTATTTGTATTATGGCCGGCTCAGCCTATCCTGAGGGTGGGGCTGGTGCAACCTGTAATGCCGGGGATCTAACCATGGCCCCTGCAGTTGCCTAAACTTGCCTAAGCAGGTGCTTTAGACCACTGAGTTATCTCACCTGCTGAAGGTTTGTATTTTTTGAGATTATAACGCCCCCTCTATTTCCCAAGTTCTCATTTCTTCAAGGTCTTAATGCCTTTTGGCACATTTCAGGCAGAGTTCAACAGAACGGATGACAGGGTGCCATGACTACAATGTGTCCTAGGCACACAGGGCGCCCTGTCACTTATCAGGGGAATGCTCTGCAGGACCAATGCAAGATATTTAACCCTGAACCTGGGTTTCCACATCTGTGAAAGATCTGACTATTAATCCATAGAAGTACCATGAGATAATAATTAAATGAAATTAATTAAATGAGATAATAATTACCTACTAGGTACTCTGTAGAGAAGCCATGGGGTTACACTGTAAGCACTGAATGACTTGAGATCCCAAATGCTAGAAAAGAAACACTTAATCTTGACAGAAACATTCATATTTTATGCTGAAGTTCTATCCTAGAAAAAAAAATGCAAATTTTGGTGAGAAGACTGATAAAGAAGAATTACAGTTTAGCTAATTATTTACAAAGTAAAGCTACTTTCCTAGGGAAATTATTCAATACTTTTCCAAATTTATTATGCAATGTGCATTCAAAGGCATGAATGCCATGATAAGTTTTATTTATTTACTAATGATAGGAAAATTTTTTATTTTGATATGATGCTCAAGTTAGAGAAAAGTTACAAGAATAGTACAAAGAACATTCATATGCACTTCACCTAAGAAAGGGTACATAGATGTCCATGCCTTACTCATGACCCACCATGAACATCTAACACTAACCCCTTATCACTATCCATAAGCCACCTAGAAACTTTGCCTGTTGCACCCAAGTCTCAAGTTTCAATCCAGAACGTGAAGCTGTATTTGGTTGTTAGTTCCATCCTTAGTTTCTTTTATTTGACAACAGTTCCTTGGCCTTTGTTTTAGAAGCCTTCAAGTCTGGAAACATACTGGCTGGCTACTGTGTGGAATACTCCTCGAACTGGGCATATTCATAACTAGATATGGGGTATGCCTGTTTGACAGGAACACCACAAAATACTGTGTTTTTCTTACAGAACCAATATCAAGAGTCACAAGATGCCAATTTTTCCAATATTGGTGATGTGAACTTCAGTAATTTGATTAAGACAAGGCCTGTAATGTTTCCCTATCTTATAATTGCTATTTTTGTTTTTGTATTTACACCCAGCTTGTGGGAAGATACTTAAAGACTATTTAACCCATTCTTTATCATATGTCTCCACATTAATTTTAGCATTTGCTGATTTGGGGCATCTATCTAAGCCTGATCCATTCGGGACTCCTCCAAGCTGTCTCTTGTATCTTTTATGACATATATACTATATTTTGAGAATTTCCTTATTTTTGTGGCCCAAAAAGCTTCCCAGGCTTGTCTTGGATTTTCTTTACTCGAGTCACTTCTCTAAGGAACTCCGGTTTTCTTTCCTGGGAAATGTCACTTATGAACTAACATCTTAGCATGTCTGATATTTTAAATAAACACATAATAAAGAACAGATTGGACTCTTCATATTTTTCTCTAAAAATATTGTTTATTGGAAGAAATCTGAGGAATTATAGCGACCCCAGGATGGAGTCATTTCCATATTGGTGAGGTGTGAATGGAGGGAGAATTGAAAATGTGAAAGGATCACTCTTTTTTAAAAAAAATAATTTTAGTTGGCCAAGAAAGAAAAAACAAACAAAACAAAAAACATGTCAGAAAATTCTTACATGATCTCATTTTCATTTTTCCTGGCCAGCAGACTTGCCAAACTTACCAAAGGCTTAACAATGACATTGAAAAATGAGCTTGATAAAAACGAGTAGCTTAAAGACTGTACACATAAAAGATTGATAAGTAACGTGAACTTCTATATTTGTTAATTCATTTTACATGTAAAGACATTTATGAGAATTTTATAATTTGCTGAAGACCAAACAACTAATCTCAGAGATAGGTCTTCCATCCATTTTCTTTCTTTCTTTCTTTCTTTCTTTCTTTCTTTCTTTCTTTCTTTCTTTCTTTCTTTCTTTCTTCCTTTCTCTCTCTCTCTCTCTCTCTCTCTGTCTCTCTTTCTTTCTCTTTCTCTCTTTCTCTCTCTCTCTTTCTTTCTTTCTTTCTTTCTGTATTTGGTACAAGGTCTACAGGGTCTCACCATGTAGATCACATTCTAATGATTCTCCTGTTTTCAGCCTCCCAAGCACTGGGCTTACAGGCAGGCACCACCATGCCCAGTCTCAATCACCATCTCAGAGGAGCCCTGGCTGCTGCGCTCTGTCTAAACAGGGACTTTAGTCTGCTGAGCTATCTGGCTGGCCCTCCAGTTTTGCCAATTTCTAAGTTTCTTTTTTATGCTGTTTTGCCCAAACTATCTTCAAAATTAAATTATTTTCTTTAGATATATTCCCAAGAGCCTTCCAGATTGTAATAGGTTCATTAGGACTTTTGTCCTCTCATCCCCAAGTTATTTAGTTCTACAGTTTTTGGAATGTTAATATCTAACATTTCTAGAAAGTTTTCCATGTGTTCACATGTATTATCTCACTAAAACTCCAAGAACTGTGAAATAACTATCATCAATATCTTTATCTTATTTATGAATGAGTGACCTGCGACTTGTAACAAGTCAAATAACTTGTCCAAGGTAGTGGTGGTGGTTGGGATCCTATAAATGGTGGAACTCATGTTGGAACCTGGTAGCATAACAAAAGTCTACAATTAAAATCAGCATGTCCCACTGGCATTTGTTAGAAAGGGTGCAAGAATTGCTAAGGGCCAGTGGTTCCCTTGAACATGCCAACTGACTACCACAAGGCTTATTAGGGACAACATGCTTCTAGTGCCAGAGTGAGCCAGTCTCCCTTAATGGTCAACCCACAACTAATTAGGTTATTAAGAAAGCAGCAGTAGGATAGCTCACAAACCATGCTACTGCTTTGCAGTGTACAGTGATATTTTCCTGGATATATAGTACTCCTTAAATTTGTCTGTGATAACCTTATTAATTTTATAAGAAATGTTACAAACACAATAGTTAAAAAGGACATAGCAACGTCTGGCTAGATAGCTCAGCAAATTAAAACACCTGCTTAGGCAGATGCAGGAGTAGGAGTTCAATCCCCAGTGCGCTATGCCAGCCCCTGACCTTGGGGTACACTCAGATGGTGATTGAGACTGAGTGTGGTGGTGTGTACCCGTAATCCAGTGCTTTGGAGGCTGAACGCAAAAGAATCACTACAAGAGCAGTCTGTGAGGTGAGAGCCTGTAGACCCTGTACTAAATACCTAAAAAATTAAAATAAAATAGAAACAAAAATAAAAAGAACAGAGCAAATTAGTGCTAAAATATGGTTGAAGATAACCCTTACAAGAACAGCGCACTTGCAGACAATTTAAACCAGTGGTTCTCAACCTTTCTAATGCCGTGACCCCACAGTTCAGTTCCTCATGTTGCAGTGACCCCAAACCAAAAAATAATTTTGGTGGCTACTTCAAAACTGTAACTTTGCTACAGTTATGATTTGGAATGGCTTTAGGCGACCCCTGTGTTTTGGTTGTTCGACCCCCGCCAGGGTAGCAACCCACAGGTTGAGAACTGCTGATTTAAACTATATTTTAAACATCTAGTGAAGTCCAGCTCCCCCGACCATGTCTGTCGAGAGTCAGGAGACAAGCTAGCATGGCAGTTAGAAATGTGGGCTTTGAACTTGGACTACCTACCTGTCTCCAAATTGAATTTGCCAGTTTCTTTCTGTGCTACCTTCAGCAAGCCACGCAACACTTCCTGATCTTAGCTTCCCTCACTCAGGTTTCCTCTTTCTATACCTGCCCAAAGTGTCAGGAAACAAATTTGAATGAGAAGCTAGGTAATGTAGGTTTAGGATATGTAGCATGAAGAAGTTACCTAGCAATTTATGACTTCCTCAACTTGATTCACCTTTTCCCTAGCATCCTCCATCTGGATGCAGAAGCACTGATGTAGCAAATTGCTTGGGAGAACTGTGTATTCAATATAACGGTAGCAGTTATAATGAACAAATACTTCTGGCAATGTATAATGGGTCAACAGAATACACATTTACTCTTAACCCCTGTAAAGCCAAAGTTGGCGCTACTCCTTGGTGGTAGCTTAGACATTCTGCTTCATCTTACCAAGTGGTTTGGCCAGCTTCAATCTTGGCTTCCAAAGTCACAGTGCTTGTCGGTGTCAAGGTGGTAGAAGGGAAAAGAACATAGAGGGTGCATCTGAGAAGGTTTAATGAGCTAAGCTTGAGGCTAGCTTGCATTATTTCTGTCCCTATTCCAGGAGCTGAGGTGATGAGCCACGTGGCTGTACTTAAGAGAAAATATGACTGGGTGACATCATCCAGCTCTGTCCTCAAGACAAGAAAATAAGGCCAGTGAAGTGTTAGCAGGTGTCTGGTATAAAAAGCAATAACAAAATTAAGAAATTTAGGAGAAAAAGTGAAGCAAACAATATCAGCAACAACAAAACTTTGAACTTGCTCTGTGTTGATAGCATAATCCTCAAATTCATATTTTGATTGTAATTGAGCATGGAACCATTGGGGCTAATTAGGGCCTGATGACATCATGAGGTTGGGGTCCCCACAGTGGCACTCACATCTCTAAGGATAAGAATAAGGACCCGAGCCATCACACTTGTGTGTCTCTCCATGCAGTACCCACCACCAGAGGACATGGTGAGAAGGCCCTGACTAGATGCCAGGCCAAGCTCTTGGACTTCCAAACCTCCAAAACCATTAACTCAATAAACCTCTCTTGTTTATATATCTCCCAGTCTCTGTTATTCTATTATAGCCACACAAAAAGAGATAGAATGAGACACTATAGTTTTGACCAAGTTAAGGACACAATTCTCTGTCTCTCTCATTGACTTCCCGGTCTTTGAGGGTGTATCAGCTGATGAGTGAGGCCTAATCTCACTTCAGTTACTAACAGGGAACTTTATTATGGACATTTTCATCAAGAAGACATGACACTGTGCAAATTGTGCAAAAATTGGTTTAATACTTGTGATAGTATAGAAAGTATGGGTTGACACATCGACATAATTTACTATTATGTGTAGCAGGTATTGTGAAAATGCTACTGCTCACTTCTCATTGAGAGAAGTTAAATTTCGTGTACTCCAGTGAGCATAAAATACATGGTTGCATTGACTCTAATATGTGTTAATTATGAAAATCAGCTCTATGCAAAGAAAGCCATAATAATTAAAAATCATTTTTTGCATCTTAAAAAGCTTCCTCTCCACAGTATTTATGTACTCTAATGAAACAAATAAAAATAGTTACAGCAAAGCATAAATAATAAGCTCTATTAAAGTAGCATATATGCTCCATAATATGTAATTATGTTGCACTTAAATAGCAACAGACCTAAGAACGATCTATTTAGTGAATAGCAGCAAAACAGGTTAGGAATGTTGCCACTTCCTTCATTGTTTCTTTGTACTGCAGGGTAGAGATTCCTGGAGAAAAACACTTTGGCAATATTCTTCCCTATCTTAGGCCATTAAGAATTGCAATTTAGAAGCCTGCTTCAAGACATAAAATAGAGTTCATTTTTTATGTTAATTCTGATCAATTTTAGTGGGTGCTTGGAAGGGTACATAAAAGAACCGTGGCTTTCTCTAAACTTTCTGAATAGAGTCCCATGATCAGTCAGTGGTATCTGGCAGGGCCTAGGAATGGAGGTAGTAATATTCCTATCAATCGCTTTTCTTTCTTTCTTTCTTTCTTTCTTTCTTTCTTTCTTTCTTTCTTTCTTTCTTTCTTTCTTTCTTTCTTTTTTGTATTTTAGGGAAGGATCTACAGGGTGTTCATAGTCTCACTACTAGATCTGACTTGTAGTAATTAATCCTCCTGTTTATGCCTCCCAAGAGCTGGGATTACAGGTGTGCACCACCAAGCCTAGTCTAAATTGCTGTCTCAGCATGCCCCGGGACAGGACAGGACAGGACAGGACCGGCAGGGCAGGACTGGGGATCAAATCTCTATCCCTTTCACCTGCTTTAATCTGCTAGCTATTTGGCCACCCTTTCAACTGCTTTTCAAGCATGGCCACATATTCATTAAACAGACTTCAGATAAAAGGAAAATAAATACTTTAAAAAGGTCACTGTATTGGTCAGGGTTTTACTTAAAGGAACAGAACAAATATATAAGGAATGGATATTAATACAAAATATACAATATATAAGGAATTATAAGATTAGCTTACAATAGTCAGCCACAGAGTCAGATGAGGAAGCATGCACAGGGTGTCTGCATGCTCTGGACTGAAGAATCCAATCCCAAGGTCTGGACTTCACTGCAGCACTCCGTGTAAGTATCTATCTGTCGGCTGATGAGTCTGCAATGGAAGACTGAAGTGTCTGTGATGGATGCTGAAGAGTCTGTGATGGGTGGCGAAAGATCCAAGCTGGAGGCTGAAAAGTCTGTGCTGAGAGCCAGATGATGAAGTCCAGGCTGAATGGGAAGACTGAAGCTTCGCTGACGAAGTCAAGTCTCGGCTCCTTTCTCAGCCCTTTAAAAGGTCTCTGTGCTCAGTCATTCTGACATGGGTCCATTGTACCCTAGGGTGGAACCAATCATATCCCAGGATGGGCCCTTGATCCTGCTCTAAGGAGGAGCCAATCAAATCCTAGGCAGGCCCTGGTGCTCCAGGGAGGAACCAATTGTACCCCAGGGCAGGGCTCTCACCAACTGGGAAACGGGGCACTGAGTCATCCAGCCAAGTTGACACAATGTATCAACCACTACAGTCACTTTAAATCCTTATATTGGAACTAGAATTTTTCTTCTGAATTTTGGGATTAATAGACAGATAAATCCTAGAGCCCAAAGCAACAAATAGTGGAGGAAGTTACTTAAGCTGCTTTTAAAATATTGGTTTTTTGTCTCTTGCTTTCATTTTCCTAGGCCAAAATAATGTATGTAGCTCAGTTATCAAAATGTAACAATTTTGAATAACTTTGTATTATAGTTCTTAAATTTTAGGCTTCTATAAAGTATGCAAAACAACCTTATATATACTATCCAATATGAATTAAAAATTCAGGATTCAAATATTTATTTGTTTAAACAATTGATAAAATGAAAGGAATGTATATGTATATATATATTTAGGAATATATATATATATACCTACAATATGGCTGGGGAGGTAGCTTAGTGGTTTAAGCGCCTGCCTGACAAGTGCAAGGGCCTAGGTTTGATCTCTGGGACCATATGCTGTGCTGGCCCTAAAACCCCAGGTGTACGTAGCCAGCCACTGAAACTGAGCCTGGTGGTACACACCTGTAACCCAGCACTGGGGAGGCTGAGGCAGGAGGATCACTATGAGTCCAAGCTGCACAGCAAGACTCTATACCACATAAGTAAATAAACATAAAAATGAAAATAAGAGAACCCTAGAATAGCCTGGCGGGACAGCACACATCTGTAATCCCAGCAGTCCAGAAAGCTGAGGCAGAAGGGTGAGAAATACAAGTTTCACTAGCAAGACCTTGTCACAAATATAAAAATAAAAAGCACTGAAGCTGTAGCTCAATGTGAAGGTTCTGAATTTCATCTTCAGTGACTCCCTCTAGAAGAAAAAGAAGAGCAGGATGAGGAGGAGGGGGAGGAGGAGGAAGAAAACACCTAGAATAAATGTGTAATTTAGAGAAAATATTTAAAACTGCAAGTTCACTCTTCTCCTTCAATGGGAAATGTGTGATGGGACTTCATGTAGAATATGTTTCTGGGGTAGAATCAGAAATAATGTGAATGGTGAGGGATCCTATCAGATTTGAATCAAAATCCTCAGAATTTCATATTTTTCTTCTCATTTAGGAGTGAGAAGAGGGCTGGGGAGATAGCTCAGTAGCATAAGCACTTTCCTGGTGAGTGCAAAGACCCGAATTCAATCTCTGGTTCAGCAAAAAAAAAAAAAAAGTGACAAAACTTGCATTAGTTTACTTGTTTGTTTGTTTCTTTGTTTTAATTATTTGCCTATTGTGTTGTTTGAGGGCCCTTTGTATTTAATCCTCAACTCACTGTTTTGTTTTTGACAGCACAGGAAGTCAAACCTGGGCCTGGACTTGCTAGGTAGGTTTTATCACTGAGCTATATCCCCTCAGCCCAGCAAATCAATTTCCGAATCTTTCACCTCTCCCCTCCCACTTCTTCCTCCAATGAGCTATCTTTGTCTTGAAGTAAGCTGTTTGCTACACACAGCTTGACAAATGCCTCCAGGTGATCACTTGGTCTTAATACGCTTGCATGGCCCCTGCCCCGGGGACAACTGGTCCTACATCCAGAGGCCCCACTGGACAACGCTGTGAACTTGCTCTCTTCTTATGCTTCTGCAGATCTGAACGCTGAAGGCCGAGAAAGTCTGTCTTTGTTGCTTTGTTGAGGCTGTTCAATTTACCTTGTGAGTGCATCCCTCGCTTTATTTCTAGAGGAACAATCACTGCTGGCCCTCCTGCTTGAGCCCATGTTTTAAATTATACTAAACACACTGGAACAGCTTAGGACCCAGATGTAGAATGGCTTCCACAAAATTTACTCAAGAAGGGAGATTTTGTTGTCACATATTCCTAAATCCCACCATTCTTCATACTCCTAGCTTTGGAGAGATCCGTGAAGCTCATGCCGTGCTGGGTCTTTCTCAGAGTGGCTGAGTTAATTCTTCTCCAATCTTACAGCAGAAAACCTGCATTTGATCTCTTTTATTCAGCCCTAAGAACTGGTTCAAATGAGTTTTCAACTTTATCTTCTTCACGTGGACAGCTAGAAAGGATAACGCTATGAGGCAAAGTTATTGATGATAATTACAAACTAGTTGGTAGATTTAACAAGGCCTGTGAAATTTTCACTTCATCCATCATCAAAACACCAATCTTCTCCCCACAGCATGACTACTGCAGGCTTGTTTTCTTTGCTGTCACAGTTTCTCAAAGATCAAAAGACAACAGTTTGTAGACCTTTACTAAAATCGTTTTAAAAATTTTAGTTAGCAATAATCATGCCTCTATGCAAAGCTTTTTTTAATTTTAAAGACAATAAAAAACAAAAAATGATACAGAATTCCAAAACAAGACGACAGAAGATTAGGAATGGTTATCATATTGTGTATTGTTGTTTTCAGCGTAATTCCTCAGATTACCAGACATGAGCAGGTTAAATTGGTCAAAATATATAGACACTAACTGTTCCTTTCTATGGTCTAACAGAAATTAATAGTACAATTATCTTAGCTATTCTTTCCTTTTGAGTAGTTTCTTTCCCTTTCACAATATCTATTGTACCTTTTGTATTTAATTTACTCTTTCAGGCTCTTACACTAGAGAGATAATACAATCTTTCTGCACATGAGTCTGATTTTTTTTTTCACTTGTGAGTATCGTCTCTAGTTGTATCCACTTATCTAGAAAAGCCTCAAATTTATCTTTCTTTATAGCTGAGTAATACTCCATTGTATAAAAATGCCACCTCTTTTTTTATCCAGTCCTCAGCTGATGGGCATTTGGGTTGTTTCCAAGATTTAGCTATTATAAATTGTGCTGCTATAAACATGGGTGCACATATATTGCTATGATGTGATGGTTTTAATTCTTCAAATTTTGATAGCTTAAATCCAGCCAGTGTGGAAGAAATGGAAGTTGGGAGACATACCACAAATGAGGCAGCACCCAGAACGCTGGTCAAATACTGGGCATACGTTTCTCTTTGAATGTCTTGACTTGATTCATATATGCATACAGAGATATTAAATTTGTAATATACATTATCCATAGTCTATAGACAGAAATATCATTTCTCTTCACTACTGAATCAAGACCAAATCGTCTTTCCATATTGGATATTTTTTGAATAGTTGAGCTTTAATTACATATTATTTACTAGGTTGCTTTTTATTGAGAATTGATTTTTCTCATTTTTTTATTTTTAGGGAAGAGTGTACAGGGTGTTCAGGGTTTCACTACTAGATTGGACTCATAGTGATCCACCTGTTTACAGCCTCCCAGGAGCTGGGATTACAGGCATGGTCACTATACCCTGTCTCAATTGCTATCTCGGAGTGCTCTGGGGTCTCAGTGTGCCCTGGGAGCAGGGCCAGCATGGCAGGCCTGGGGATCAAACCCCTTGTGCCTGCTTGCAGGTGCTTTAATCTGCTGAGCTATTTGGCCGGCCCTCGGAATGGATTTCGTTGAAGGAATAGGGACCTCTGTGGGCAGGCGGTGGAGCCATGTGGAGAGAGATCAGTAGAGAGCTGAGGATGAGTTGGAGACCAGCAGCAGAACAGATAGAAGGCTCTCAGCATCCCTCTGCCCTGTCCAGATATATAAATCGATAGCAGTTAAGACAGATTCTGAAAAGGCAATAAGGGCTAGCTAAAGCTTTGGGCTTGGTTTAGACTAGGCCAAATTCTTGTACATGGAAATGCACTTCACAGGGAAGGTTAAAATGTTGCCAGATAGGGTGAGTCAGGGAGTCAGGGCTAAACACACACACACACACACACACACACACACACACACACACACATTGATAAAATGAACATTTGGCTGCTAGGCCCCTGCTCACCCACCTGTAATATGACAGTCATTGCTAGATCCTTGCAAAGCAGTGGATCTGGGGCTCAGCAAACTTCCTATCTCACAGAAAGTCCAGGGGAAATGAAAAACAAAACAAAGAGGAATGACTGGTCTGGCCCGATGTCCTGCAACCTTGGCTCAATATGAAAGCTGTTTCCCAAGGTATATGCAAATTCCAATTTCATGATACTACGCATCTTCCACCTCTGTGGGGAAGCTGATCTATAGGAAAGATGATCAAGGTGGAAGAGAAGAGAAGGACCTGGTAAATCAGTATCCGGGCCGGTGGAGGCTGGAGAGCCAGATGGCCGAAACTACTTGTAAAGAGAAGAAGCTAAGGGGCTGCAGGAGAGTGGCAGTTAGGAAGGCGAAAGGTCCATCGAATTCCATGAACTCATTCTGCTTGTCAGAAACAGGAACTCCAAAGGCTGCAGAAGGGAAGAGCAGAGAGGCAGACTGGCTCCAAGAGACTGAAAACTTGGGGGGAGACTAGAAAGGGAAGCCTCCCCCCAGGGTGTTAACAGAATGCTCCCCGTGTTCATAGTCTCCCCACCTGGCCTTCCTTGACTTCTCTGTTCCGTGCTTACAGCCTCTGCTCTAACCTGGGCATCCATCAGCTTGACAGATAATGGCCCACGTCTCTCCCTCCCTCACCTTATATAAGCTTCTTTTATATAAGTTTATTCACACACTGACCTCCTGATGTTTCTGCAAAGCCCTCTCAGGCATATTAGTCTTTTTTGTCTCTGAACCTCTGGGGCACCCCGCATACATTGCTCCCAGAATCCTCTGCACTGAACTGTCTTATGTGTGTATATTTGTTGTTCCCACCTGCCGGCAGGCTCCAAATAACTAGGTGGTCTCACAGTCGGCTCTGCTTCCCATGACTGCAGACCCCCACTGGTTTTATAATAGCTGTTCCATGTTCCCATTCACTCCCATTTAGGGAAATGTAGAGGCCCTTCCAGTTAGGAAGGCTGCATATCCAGAGATCCGTGTGGGTCCCTCTCTTCCTCATGGCCTGCAAGCCTCAGCACAGGGGCCAGGGTCACCCAATGTGCAGTCTCTATGTAGTTCTTCTTGCCTCTGGCTGCCGATTAGCAACACTTGGGGGAAACCTCTGATGTTCTAGTCCCACACCATTAAATTGGTATTAAGAAGAGAAACCAACAAAAACATTTAAAACCACTCTAAAGTGATTCCAACAGATTCCAGCATACAGTCAGAGTTACACAGCAGTTCCAGGTCAGGGGCGCTCTTTTCCTTAGTCCTCACCTGTGTCTGGAGAAGAAATTTGAGATTTAGAGAAGATAACTATGGACCCTAGAATAAGAAGCTAGTCAAGTGCTCAGAGCTGAGCTCAGGTATTCTCCTTTGCCACAGCCTCTGAAGTACTGTGCTGATCTCAGTCTGATCCACTTAGAGTTTCCATTCTCCATCACTAGCAGGCTCTCCTTCCCAGATGGTTTGCTTAGGGCAGCATGCGTACCGACCCTCGCTCTCAACTCCCAAGGACTTTCGTGTGTTTACGAATGTGGTCAGAATAATCTCATGCCATCATGCATGCTTTGTAGCTGACACTATGCAAAACACATCGTTATCTTGGCATAGCCACCTTACACTTAACTGGGATGCTCAGATCTTATGTTGCTTAGAGGTTACTCATGAGCTTCCCCAAAAACAGCTCTGTAGAAAGTCTGACATAGTGCCATGTCCCCTCAGGCCTGGACACTGACCTCTGAGGTGAGAGAATGGGGTCTTCCTTGGAGCTTCAGGGGTCATGGTTTTCAAAGCAGTGTAGTCTTCACAACCCTGATTCCCTTCTAAATGAAATAGCCTTTCAAGTTGTTGCTGGCACTGAAAGAAGGAGAGTGAAAATGTGGGACTGGTTCAAAAGAACTACAATTTTCTTCCCAGGTTCTCACAAACCCGGGAAAATCAGGAGAAAACACATGCTGGAGAGTTGAGCCCAAGTTGATTCCTTTAAAAAGACACAGATGGCTGATTAGTCCACCTCCTGCTTTACCGTATTTCTCCACCTAGTCCCTTTGCCCTCACCAGGTGACCTCATACTTCTATGTCTCACCCTATGGCAGCCTGGTTCCTTCTGGCCCAGAAATACTCTCTGTCTTTTCCTCTTCACTTTGGGAGGCTCATATGGGTGGAATGGCTTCCCTGGACCCGGGGATCAATGACTGGTACTAAGCCAAGCCATAGGAACAAAGAAAAGCAATAAAGGATATGTGTGGAAAACCCCAAAATAGGTGAGCTTAGTCCATAACACTTTGGCAGTACTTTGGCTTCCAGCTACAAAAAATAGAGCAGGGGAATGATAGGTGACAGGAAATGCAGATGCTAGCATGGCCTTCTGGCTGATGGTCCCCAGGTTAGCCTAAGTAGTACCTGATTTAGAAACCCTTCAAGAGCTTCCACCACATCCTGGGCACTGGATCACTGCAGCATCAATGCTATACTGAAGGGCACAGGTTACCTATTTGAATCAAGAGCTTCAATTGCTTGAAGATAAGAAAGGGATTTCTGTATTTGGTCACAGTCCCCAAAGTAATCTGTTGCTTTTTAATGATAATCCCTCACTGCCCCATTTCTATATGATCTGATGAAAACTACAGTGAATGCTTACATTTAAAAATTGTTACAGTAGAAGCCATCGCATTATTAGTGTTCCTCAAAATATGCCTCACTTCCAACACACCTATCCCATTGTCTTCTTTCAAGAGTGATTTTAGCTGTGCTATGGGGGCTGCCTCTACTTTTGAGTCCTTTCAAAACACTTCCCTTCCACAGTCATTTTGACTTCCGGGAAGATGCAGAAGTACTTGGTGCCAGAACTGGTGAGGAGGGTGCATCGAGAGCCGCTAACACATGGACATGCTTCTGTGGGCCGACCTTTCCATGGGCAGCGCTCGGCAGCAGCATTCTCCATGATTTTGATCACATCTAGTGAAGACACTCACAGAAGTGAACTTCCAGAACTGCTTCAGAAAATGGCAAGAATGATGGGCTACGTATGTTTCGAAGGGAGTGGAAGCACTTTGAGGGCGATTACCATTGTATATTTAAAAAAATTTAAACATCCTGCATATATTTGAATTGCTCTTTGTTCATTAGACCATCTTCACTTGGCTTGCATTACTCATAGGCTTCTTCTCTGGATGTCAGCTCCTGATCCATCTGAGAGAAACAACTGGGGCTCCACTATTTAAGCCCACCCCGGGGCACAGAATAGGATGTGAACATCGAGTGGATGAATGACAAATAATGAATGACCAGGAATCTGAAGAGGCAGAATGGTGCTGCCCCTGCTGTGGAGTCATTCGATTATGGGCTGAAATCACTACAAACTATCAGCTACAATAAACCTTTCCTCCTTTAGCTTTCAATATCAAGTATTTTGTCTGAGCAATGAGAATAGTAATTAAGACAATGTTCATCTTATACTAACACAAATTTCAGGCAAAAGTGTGGAGTTTTTGGTTTGTATAAAAGGGGATAAAGTAAAAATAAAAACTGAACTGGAAATGAAAGCCATAGGACCTTGTGATCTAATTCTATGATTTCTTCCTTATGGGGTGAGACTAGGAGCGCATCTCTCCTTGGTCTGGTTCTACATTTGTCACACAGCACACAGGAGATGACTAATAAGTGTTGCTCATCTGAGTCAACTGGAGTGTCTTAAAGAACAGAAGGATGAGGCATATGGTGACACAAGAATTTTTAAGAGATCAGACAATGAAGAACAGTAGTCCCCGGGGGGAAGGGAAACAAATGAAAGGAGTCCTTAACTTCCTCCCCACTCCCCAGCTTAGGCTCACAGTGATTTCCTTGTCTCTGCCTCCCCAGCACTGGGGTTACAGGTGTGTTCCACCACACTTGGCTTCAGTGGCTGGCACGGCACTGGGCTGGCATGCCATGTGGTACCAGGGATTGGACCTGGATCCTTGCACTTGCAAGGCATGTGCCTAGGCTACCAAGCTATCTCCCAGACCCCTCAGCTTTCCTTCTGGCTCAGAGAGATCCCAGTGTTACAGCAGCAAAAACTCAAGCATAGCTACAAACACACTGAGTTGTCAGTGAGGACAGAGCAGAGAGTTCAGGGAGATCAAGACCATCATGGCAAGTGCCATGAAGGCCGTTGTGCAGAGCAACAACCCTAGGAAACTGCAGAGGCGACCCCAAGTGCTCAGCGAAGTAGTGCCTGACACATAGGTGTCAGGAAGCTATCTGAGGCCAGGGAAAATGCATCAAAAAGGTTTAAGAGAATAGTGCTCGCATGCTTGTGGGCCAGGAGGAGGGCCTGTTACCATCAGTACAAATGGAAAGCCTCCCACTTCACAGGTATTGCATGAAACACTGAGACTTTGCTTCACTGGTGCGGATAGGTTAACTCTAGACTGCACTCTGTACCAGAACCACCTTATGCACTACAGAAGCAAAGAGGATGAAACTGTTTTTTTTTTTTTTTTTTAAAAAAAAAAAAAAAACGTACTTATATTCTAAAATATAGCTCAACTATAATTAGTAATGCTTTCTGTCCAATCAATGATTACCAGGAATCTGAAGAGGCAGAATAGTATGGCCCTGAATTAGGAGAATTATCAACACACTGGAACTGACCTAGAGGTTTAGCTTAGGAGGATATTGAGATAGTTATTATAGCTGTGTTTCATATATTTAAGAAGTATGTGGGAACATGAATGATATAAAAAGAACTTAAACTGAATTTTTAGAGTTGAAAACCATAGCATCTGAAATAAATGCATTGGAAGGAAATAATAGCAGATCAAACATTATTTGCAGATGAAAGAATTTGAAAGCACAATAAAAACTATCTCAAAGGAAACATGTAGTGCAAAAAATAAAAAAAATTCAAGAGTATTTCTGAGCTGTAGGACCACATAAACAATATAATAAACATCACACTGGAGCATCTGAAGGAAAGAAGAGAGAAGGAAAGAAAAATACTTGGAGAGAAAAATGACTGACAATTTTCTAAATTTGGTGAAATAATGAATTCACATTCTTAGCTCAAGCAGCAAAAGCACAAGAACAGGAAGCTAATAATACCAATAATGAAATGCTTCAAAACCAGTGGTAAACAACATGAAAAACAGCCAGAAGCCTAACGACATTTTTTTGGGGAGGAGGGGGGTGCAGAGTATCAAATATAAGAATGACAGCATATTTCTTCTCAAATATAATGTGAGTAAGAAGACACTGGAGCAATAGTATTAAAGTAGTGAAAGGGGAAATAAAATATCAGCTAGAAATATATCCACTGTATAATAATTCATACATGAAGGTGAAATAAAGATGTGTTGAGACATACAAACACTGAAATAGTTTCTCACCTGCAGATAAATATTAAAGGAAGTTCTTTGGTCAGAAAGGAAATACTACCAGATGGAAATGTGTATCTATGTAAAAAAATAAACAATGTCAGGAAAGGTAATTAGAAAGATCAGTATGTAAGATCCTGATAATCTACACTATTTTATTTACTTAAGTATTTTTAAAAGACAATTCCCTTTTAAGTTGGAAATAATATAATATGTTGGACTTTATAATATCTATCTATCTACCTATAAATAAAACATAACAACAGCATAAAGGTCAAGAGGGAAGAAATAGAGGTGTTCTCTTCTAAGTGAATACCTTAAAAGCTACTGGCTGTGTACTATTAATGAGTGAGTTGTATAGTTTAGAAATTTTGTCTCAATAAAATGGCAACAAGAATATTTAAAGGAAAGTAAGTCTAATTTTGCACAAACTCATCTGAAAAATTAAAGAGTAAGAGAACATTTTTCAGGTAGCTGAATTATATTAACACTGTAAAAAATCAAAACTATGTGAGACTATTTTCCCTCATAAACACAGATATGACATTTGTGAGCACAATATTAGCAATTCAAAATCAACAACATATAAAAAGCATATGCTATGAGCAATTGGGGATTATCCTAGGAATCCAGAGCTGGATTATGTCAAGAAAAGCTGTTACTGTCCAAAAAAATCTACATGCTCGTCTAAATTGGAATTGTAAAAATTCAGTATTCTCATAAAAACTAAGCCAACTAGGAAGGAGAAGCAACTTCCTTAACATGATAAATGAAATCTAGAAAAAACCCACAGCTCAGTTTACATGTGATGGTAAATGGCAGTCTTTCTGCCTAAAATCAGGAACAAGGACAAGATGTCAGACAAAAAAAAAAAAAAAAAAAAAAAAAAAAAAAAAAAAAAAAAAAAAAAAAAAAAAAAAAAAAAAAAAAAAAAAAAAAAAAAAAAAAAAAAAAAAAAAAAAAAAAAAAAAAAAAAAAAAAAAGAGAGAGAGAAATAAAATAGAAGATATCCATATGGAAAAGAAGAAATAAAGGCCTCTTCATTTATAATTGTCTAAGTAGAAAACCCAATAGACAGTGAGGACTCAGAGCCTAAGAGAACCTGTACTGTAACATTCTATAACTTTCTGCTCAAGGAGATTATGGGGCCACAGACGAAAGGTATTGATGATATATAGTGCATCTAAGGAGAGTCACCTGGAGAGAAAACATTCTCTGAGGCTTTCACAGAGAGCAAACATGTCAAGCAATGACTGTGACTCATCTAGATGGCTGACACTGACAAAAGTTCTACAAAATGCTGTACATGGTTTCAAGGTAAATCCTGAGGGGATTTAGCTGACTTTGTCAGATGAGAAAATTACATGCTTTGTTATATAGGTCTCACTTTAACTTGGACTTAACCACTCAGCAGAAAAGTTTAACCATGAGGCATAAAAGTAAAGCCAGATTAGCAAGCTAAGCTGCAAAAGGCTCAGGTCAACAGCTTCAACATTGCCAGTTCTGCCAATAACCCACTACTATTATGAACTATTGGACTATACATACAACTACTTTCTCTTAATTCAGTGAGAAGAAATATTTGTTACAATAGTGTTTAGAAAAATTAACATGTCTGCATCTTGTACTCTGAACAGTTACTATGAAGACAACAATATGCATTGCATTAATTATTGGGCTGTCTTACTAAAGTGTTTTGAAACTGTCTTGATGTTCTTTCTCATTAAAAGTAATAAAAAATAACAAAAAATCCCAATAGAGGATATAAAAAAACTATCAGAACTAATAAATGAATTTAGCAAGATTATTGTATATAAGATTCACATAAAAAGCATTATATTTGTGTATACTAACAATAAACATGTGTCAAGTAGTAAAAATCATATATATATATATATATATATATATAATTCATTAAAGTTAAAAATAAATGCCATTGAGAAAATACAATATGATACACTTACGCACAAGTTAATAAAATATGTGTCACACTTAAAACTACAAATATTGCTGAGGGAAGTATAGGCCTAAAGAATGGAAAGATGTGTTTGTCCACTGATGAACTGGAAAACCCAATGTCACTAAAATGTGACTTACTTCTAAACTGAGCTATAGATTCAATAAGACCCAAATCAAAATACAGGTTTGTCTTTTTGTATGATGAATCTAGCCTCATATGTAAAGGTAAAGGACCTAAGATAGCGAAAATAAATTTGAGAAATAACTGACTGGAGGATGAGTACTACCCTTGATTAATACCCAAGATACAGTAATGAAAAGTATTACATTTGCATAAGGTTAGAACAACAGATTAACAGTTGAGTGTTCAGAAATGACCTAGTGATATACAGAAAACTTACTTTGACAGATGGACAAAATATTTCACACACTCTCTACCAAAGAAGATATATAGATGCAAATAGGCATATGAAATAATGTGATTAGTCATTAAGGAACTGAAAATTAAAAGCACAGTGAGATATCACTACACATCTATCAAAATGACAAGATGAAAAAGAACTGATCATATCAAAATTACCAAGATTGGAGGAACAGGAATTATACTCTGCTGGTGGTGGTAATATAAATGGTCCAATCACTTTGGAAAGGAATGCTAACTAGACTGCTAAATACAATAGAAAGAAAATATATTTCCATCCCATTACCTGCTTATAAATGTTCATAACAGTTTTATTTATGATAGCCAAAAAGTGTAGCAGGTCGTGTACATTGAAGAGTGCAGTTTATTCTTCAATAAAACTATTTTTGAAAACTGCCCCAAAAGTTAATCGAATTCGTGAAAAGATTCACTTTGATGCTGATTTCCAGCACAGACACCTGGATTACCTGGGTTACCAATTCCCACTGCAGGTCCCCTGATGTTCCCTCAGCTCAGAAGCCTCTGTGTGCACTCATGTGCTGGTGAACCAGCTGCAAAGAGCTGTTTGTATCATTGCAAGTTATGAAAGGCTTGCCATTACTGAATGACTACACTGACATTTAAAGGATTAATAAGGAGTTGTGAATGAATAGCCTATTAAGAGACTCATAAAAGTGATTTGTGCATGAATAGCTTCATGTGAGTCAGAGGAGTGGGAACAGTAAAGTGACAAGTTTCTTGCTCCTGGCCTTAGCTGGGGACTTAGGGCTAGGTTGGGACAGCCCGAAGATATACTGACAAACCTAACCAGGATAAATTCCTATTATATGCCTGTGCAGAAAAGTCACAGTTGTGTGGTTATTTCAAATGTCATGAACCTCAGAAAGGCAGCTACTTGGAAAAACATTGCTAACAATTTAGTTTAGTTTGTTGTGAGGGTCTTCTTTCCATTTTAGAGAACTTAAACACCATTCCAGTACCTTCTAGTTCACACTGTTCAAACAGCTGGCCACTCTCAGAGGGGAACTTTGAAGGTGAAAAGCTCAGAAAAGTGGCCTTAACTTTTAAATATCCTTAAGTGTGTAAACTCAGGCACATAGAACAGCCTAGAAAATTTGGAAAATATGTAAAATCATTTATGACCAATGTATCTCAATTTTTTAAGTACTCATTTTATTTTTAGCCAGGACAAACCAAATATTCACATGTTGTGGTTACTGTTTCACTCAACCATTTGATTTACATGTTTACCTCATTTTTTTCAGCCAGCGGAAGAAGGCGGTGTCCGTTCCTTCTTCTGCAGAGAGCTCCGTTCTTGCACCGAGACAGGCTTTCTGCAGGAGTGGGCATTGCTGCATGCGACTGTGGGCTGCCTGCTGTTGTGTTTACCTTCGTTGGGGCTGCCTGGCTATTGTCGAGCCAGTTGAAATGATTCATGGGTCTGACAGATGTCTGGTACAGCTGGATGTGTCCTTGATTATCCCAAAAGTCTGGACATCCCTGTCATTCACCATTGCCCAAATTATCTTTGTATTGACTGTGGAACCCTCTGTGACAGTCCTGTAATGGCTAATTACCCAGGATACCTTTGGTACTCACTTCATAATGGTTTAGTGGAAAAGAAAAAGACTGTAAGGAAATGAGAAAAAACATACCAATAAAAGTAACATCCTGTTCTTTGCAAAGAACACAGACTCTAATGTGATACAGGGTATATATTTACTTGACATCATGCAGTTTATGCTAATGGAATCCAGGGACACAATAGTAGCAGCATAGATTTCTCATGAAACACATAAGGAGGAAATAAAATGTAAAGAAGCTTGACAGTGATAAATTATGCAGAATAGTAGGAGCTATTAGCTGAGGGACAATTGTATGTATAACATACTTGAAAAGGGGGTGATGAGTGGCCATTTGCTTGCCTGGTGTGCTGAGAGTGGGGAGTAGGAGGGGGTAGAGGGGAGAACATGTTCTGTTTAGCAAATAAGCTCCCCAGAAATAGCAGAAAGGGGAAAGGAGGAGATCCTTGAGAAAGCTGGTCGGAGGAACAAGAAGGGAAAGTGGAAGTTTCGTTTTATCCCCCCTAACGCCATAAATTAGCACATTCTGACAAACACAGCTCCCACAAAGCAGATATATATTAGGGGGAAAAAGATAAGGGAATAGAGGGTACCAAATCCCATTTTGACTTTTAGTGGAGATGATGAGATCCCAGGAGGGCAGACAAAGCAGACTGGGAGCAGCTTCTTACACAAAGAATACAGTAATTTGCCGCATCCTGTCCAGGCTGTGTTTGAATGTCACTCCTGTCTTAATTACCAGACTAACAAAGCTATTCTGTTATTCTGGAGTCTCCACCAGTTTGCAGAATGCAAGAGAACATCTGAAAGGACTGCACCCAGATCTTTACTGAGCAAGGAGGCCAAGGCAGGGGTCTGAGTAGCAGGGGGTGCAATGGTGGAGACCTGCCCTCTCAGTTGCTCCCAGGAGACTCGGCGACCCACCGGAGGGGGTTCCAGCTCATGTTCATACCTCGAGCTATGATACCTTGAATCTGCACACTCTTTTGGTTTGATAAAATGAAGACCGTCCACATCTCTGTTCTTATGCCTCAGCCCTGTGCCAAATGACCCACAAAACAGGACAAAGTCAATGTGACCACAAAATCTTGGGTACTGAAATTCTGACTTAATTTTCCTTTCAACTGAAGATAAAAGAACCCCACTTTGGAGTCCACTGGTGAAGGCAAGAATTCCTTTCCCTTCTCTCTGGGTCTGTATCAGTTGATTCTCGGTAGTATCAGAGACACTGTTCCGTCCAATAACTCTCATTGAGCTTAGGAGAAAAAAGGGCAGAACTCGATGATGATCCTACCCTGAGCCTTGTGTCATGCAAGCCCCCCAAAAGTGACTTTTTCCTTACAGATTAACAAGGCTATGTTTATGGTAGCAGTCACTTCTTGAGAATGACTCCCAGTAAAAACAATGCGATTCCTCCCAGGCTCCAATTACTTGTAGAGTTGTTTTGTACTTAAGAAAAATTTTGCTATATCTCAGTTACATTCCCACCAGACTTGGTGTGATACAGCGAGGCGCCGTGACAGAAGAAGAGACATGAGACATGGATTTTTAGTTCTTTGTCCATCCCTGCAAATAGCACTTATGTATCCTTTATATTTTCACCACTGAAGTTATTAAGTAAACACCTAATTTCCTCATCTCATCTTATCTACAATGCCTAAGATTTTATTCAGAGGTGACCTGGGAGTATCATATGAAGTATTAAGATAATTACATAATAAGTTAGTTCCTCAGGTTCAATAAAAAAGCAAATTATCCATTTCTTCTTTTACATTTCTAAAGGAATCTAAGAAATGGAAGTGTTCATGTGCACATGCTGCTTGTCTACAAAGTGAGACAGGAGCTGACAACGTAGCTGATTCTAAGTATGAAGTAAAATTTGCATTAAAGTTATTTCTCAAAAGGCAGTAATGACATCAGACTTCTGAAATCCCTGTCATTAATTTACATAAACAGGATTTGCTTATGATAGGAAAGAGGAAAAGCAGGTGGCAAAGGCTTGAAAAGGCTCATAGTTACTATAAGCACGTTGGAAATCATCTAAGGGAGACTTTTAATCCTTCAAACAAATGTATTATGAATATATCACATAGTCCTACAGTTATTTATATTTCTCTTTACAATGTAACACATAACCTGAAAATCAAGAACATGATCAAGAATGCCTTTAGCGATTCTAGTGATTTCCCTGAAAACAGAAAAATTTAAAGGTGAAATAAGACTGAGGATAGACTTACTGTTAAAAGAGTATTAGGAATAAAACCACAAAGATGGATGTGCTCAGTAGTTTGCCTAGAATGAATTGCTTTTGGGGAAACATTGTGAATTGGGTTTTTGTTGTTGTTGTTGTTTGCTTGATTGATTGATTTTTATTAGTACACATTTGTAGTACATAACGATTCCATTCACTATGGGTTGATATGTGTATATTATATACTTTTTTTTCATCCTCTTCCCTTTGCTTTGGAGGAATGGGCACACATATTTTATTTGCTAACTCTCTGGTACAATGAAGAATCAAATTCTAGAAGGGCAGGAAACAGCCATAAAAGAAAGGAAAAGATAAAAAACATTTAAGATCTGCAACTGTGTGCTGGGTATGATTACTAACAGTTACAGCAAAAACTAAAAACTCTTTGTTATATTTTGTGTCTAGATGTCCCTCCAAAGACTCACATGGTTGTGGAGGGTTTTGTTTCATTTTGTTTTGTTTTGGAAGTGGCTGAATTTAGAGTGTGTGATCGATTTCAGTGCAGTGATGGGCTGAAGGGTGTGAGAAACGAGAGTGGGTGATTGGACTGGCCTTTCCCTAATCCTAGTAGACTAAATACAGTAGAAGGGGCAGGAAGAGGCCTCTCTCGCTTTTGCTGTCTCACTGCTTTTGCTGTCTTCCACCACTATAGACTATTTCCTTTTTGCCATGAGCCACCCAACTTGGGAGCCAGTGGACATGGACTGCAAGCTCCACAAACTGAGAGTGGAATAAGCATTTCCCTCTTTAACTCTGGGGGTAGGCTGTTTCCCTCTCAGCCATGAGGAGAGTAACTAAGACAACTATAAGATAGAAAGAATTGGGAGGTGCAAACTCAAAAACTTACTGGGCCCAGACAGAAATGTAATGGGGGCTGGGGGAGGTAAACTGGAGAGTGTCTACACTCAAAAGAATAGCTCCCACTAATTGTGGCCGCATGCAGACGAGAGCCAACTTTGGCCAGATCTCTTAGCTTTCTATAAAAACCTGAAAATCCAGGTTCTTAGAGATTTTTGTGTCCCTCTGGTCCCACAAAGTCTGGGGCAGGGTAGAGAGGGCTAGGGTGGGGGCAGGGGTGGTTGTGTTCTCTGCATCCCATGCTTTCTGGGGTTGTTCAATAACCCATGCAGACCATATGTCAGACAGGTGCCATTTGATTCTGAACTGTTTGACCCTGATGAGAGCATGGTACTGACCTGCACATAGCTCATTTTAGCTAGAGCACAGATTCTCTGCCTCATATCATCTAACCCACATGATGAAGGAGATGAACAGCTTTCTAGACAGCCATTTATACATCCTGCCTTCTCTTTTTCACACTTTTACTTCACCAAAGGATGGTTTGGACCACCAGAGATGGTCTCCATCATCCCCCTGACTAGCTGTACCTGGTGCCACGCCCCTATCCCTCTGTAGAACAGCTGCAGCTGTTATTATTTGTCTTCCCTGCTTGTCCTCTGAGCTCTATGGGGACAGGAATTCATAAGCACTCTCAGCACCTACTTCAGGGTCCAGCATACAGCTGTTGAATAAATGTTTGCAGAAATAAAGACATTTGAATAAGTCACATAAAATATATACGTGTGTCCAGAGATTAATTCTATTATCTGAAACCCTTTAGGAGAGTTGAAATTTGAACTACTTCTTAATCCACTGTCAAGTAGACTGATCTTTTATTTCTGAGAGCTCTCTTAAATTCTTCTGCTGAGGACTCTGTAATATTCAATTTTGAAGGAATTACTGCTTTTCTTTTTCTGAAATACAGAAATAATAGAAGTTTCCTTAAAATGTCCATTTAAAACAAATGTGCTTCCAGACAACCATAAGAATGGGGAATACTACTTGTGGTAGGTTATAAAAATGGCTACAAATTCTTTCCCCCTTCATTGACACCCTTGGATGGTTCCCTAAGCATGATTTCACTGTGTGGCTTACTTTGGCCAAGCAGAAATTGGTGTTCCTGGAAAGTCTATGACTCCCACTATGCAGACAGACCTAACTGCTGAAGGCCCAAGGCTCAGGCACCTCCATTACTGCAGCTAAAAGCCAGCATCCAGAGATAAACATATGAGTGTGGTCAGGCTAGGTGGCCCATCCCCAGGTGACCTGCCACCTGGCACAGTTGTGTTGGGAAACTCAAATGAGCCCAACAGCCTGCCTGGTCAAGCCAGGGCTCTATAGCCGACTCATACACAGAACTGCAAGCTAAGCTTTGAAAGGGCCTATTACATGACTGACAACTGACTCACAATTTCTTTTCCCCACTGAAACTCAGGTGATCTTTTCAACCAGGCTAGACAGGAAAATCAAAGTATCTTTCTAAGTATTTTCATCTTTCCT
This sequence comes from Myocastor coypus, assembly GCA_004027025.1. Taxonomy (NCBI): domain Eukaryota; kingdom Metazoa; phylum Chordata; class Mammalia; order Rodentia; family Myocastoridae; genus Myocastor; species Myocastor coypus. Next base: position 18,948 of record PVJA010006916.1, on the reverse strand, counting down.
AACTTACCATTCCTTTATTAGATTTAATATGGCAAAGGTCTTTCACCATTGGAGACTTTTCTATCACAGACTGGGATTGTAGCTGGACCAAGTTATACTGTTTCCTCCTATGAGCCTCTATCCAGTTCTTATTGACACTAGAGGAAAAGCAGCAAATCTGCAGAGGAGGTATGGGCCAAGCTAGGGGTAAAGCTCAGAGAGTAAGTGAAAGAATTCACCGTACTGACATTATATCACAAATGCTCATTACAATACAAAAAATCCATCTCAGTTTCCAGCCACTAGCAGCTAAAGAATGAAGCCAAGCAAATACGAAGACTATATAGTGTATCATTTTAATGTAGAGAAAACACATACATTAGATGTATGTTTGTCTTTGTTTAAGGCCCTTAAGCCTTTCTTAGCATTTTTAGAAAAATGCATTGAAAGTAAACATTTGTTACTTTCTAAACTGCTGCCCTAAAACTTTTAGCATGTTTTTGTGCTGAATCTTGATATAGTAATTTTAAAAAGCCAGAACCATGCAAAATGTGGAGTGGTGTTGCAGAGTTGGGATAGAATACGAGGCTGTTGACAGAGTGCTTGCTATTTGCCAGAACTTACTCCATTTAATCTTTGCAAGCACCCTAGGAAATGGAGGTCCTGAGAGGTTAAGTAGCAGGCCACGGGTACACAGTAGCTAGGAAGGTTGTGGGTTATAAACACAGACTTCCAATCTGATTCCAGCAGCTGTGTAACACCAGAAGCATTAGTACTTTCTATTATTGGTAATACTAATCATTTCTGTGGAGCTCTTTTTATGTGACATTCATTTTTTTAGTTGAGAATAATAGCTAACAATTATTGAAAATACACATGCTAAAAGTGTTCTAGGCATATATACATAGTAATTTAGTTTTCACAAAACCCCTAGGAGGTGGATATATTGTTTCCATTTCTAAACAAATGAAACTGTTACCAAAAGAAATTAAAAGGCCAGCCAGATAGCTCAGCAGACTAAATGCCCCTGCTTACGCAGAGCACAGCAGCCAGGGTTTGATCCCAGCCGCCACCTCCACCCCAGGTGCACTGGGGTGATGATTGGCACTGGCCATGGTGGTGTGCACCTGAAATCCCAGCGCTTGGGAGGCTGAAAATGGGAGAATCACTATGAGTCTGATCTACACAGTGAGAACCTGTACTAAATGCATGAAAAAAAGAAGTTAAGTAATTAATCCAAAATTAGATAGCAAATCTGGGAGGAAGCAAACACTGATGTTAGCAATATTAAAGTCCAAACTCTTTCATTAAATCACACATACTCACTTTCATGTTTCTTCAAAAATAACTTTGAAATAATTACTGTAACAGCTGCTAGGATACTGGGTGACCAGCTGCCACTTAAAGCAAGCAAGATCCACTGAAAGCTGTGCTCCATGCGGTCGGCACTGCTTGTTTTGTTCCCAGGGTTGAAACACTTTCATGGACCAAGATGGCTGGCACATAGCAGTTCAATTAATATTTGCTGAATGAATGACTTATGGAGATAATCCAGTGCTGCCATACAAGTGGTGGCATAAGGATGGACGACAGAATACTTTATAGCTTTGTGGGGCTTTTTGTTTTTTTATTTTTATTTTTATTTATTTATTTATTTATTTATTTATTTATTTATTTATTTTGCTTTTTGAGACAGGGTCTCACTGTGCAGTTCAGGCTGGATTTGAGCTCACTTTTGTAGCCCAGGCTGGTCTCGAACTCACAAGGATCCTGCCTCAGCCTGCCAAGTGCTGGGATTACAGGCGTGAGCCACCACGCCCGGCATTTGTGGGGCTTTTTGGTAGGTACTACATTAGTTTCCTAGGGCTGCTATGATAAAATATCACAAACTGGGTGGCTTAAAAGAATTAGAATTCTTATTTGCATAATTCTGGAGGCTGGAAGTCCAAACTCAAGATAATGATAAGGCTATGCTCCCTCTGAAAGCTTTAGGGACAGCTACTTCCCCGCCTCTTCCTACCTTCTGATAGATTTCATCACCCTTGGCATTCCTTGGGTCATGGCCTTGTAACTCCAGTGTCTACCACCATCTGCACATGGCTGAGCTCCTTCTGTGTGTGCCTGTATCCACATTTTCCTCTTATTGTAAAGATACAGCAATAATGAATTTAGGGGTAAATGCTAACCCAGTATGGCCTCATCTTAACTTGTTTATGTTACAAAGACTCAAGTAAGTCACATTCACACATTTCAGGTGCACCTGAATTCTTCGGAAGAGACTGTCCAGCCCAGTGCCAAAACTTTAAAAAAATTTAAGGCATGTTGGAACCGAGGCAAAGCCTAAGAAAAACATGTCAGACTATGCCTAAAATAAAACCTTGCAATCCTTCTGAACTTAGACACTTAGGAAGGATAAAGCATAGAGGACCTAATACCTAGAATATTATTGGGAATGACTCTTCTCTGAGAGACAATTTGGATGAAGATTGTAAGAAAAAGAACAATAATAAGACAAGTAAGTTTAAAAAATAGTAGTGAAGTATCACTTGTTAAGGAAACAATAGAAAACTGCTTAATGCAGACAATCTGGGTGGATCCATGTAGCTTAGTTACTCTCATTTCTGAGACCAAATACACAATGTCCACAAGTTACAACAGTAAAGCTTATTTCAGCTCCCATTTTATAGATGTGTCAGTGTGTAGCCAGCTGGCTCCAAGGTAGGACAGCATGGCAGAGGGGCCCCAAGGAGGAGAAACAGCCCATGGCCGAGGAGACAGAATGCAGTGAAGCAGCGAAGCAGCAAACCTTCCTTTCCCTTTTATTCCACCCAGACTACAAGTCTTAGAGGTGATGCCCCCCACACCTAGGGTGGGCCTTCCCATTATCCACATCCAGAACTAAATTTAATCAGTGGAATAAATTACTTATCATACCTTTATCCAGAGTTACACATCCTTAATCCACATTCATACACTCTAGACCCAACCACCTTCAAGGAGCCTTTGGGGGAACATCTTGATACAAGCTATAACTCCATGTAAAGACCAAAGAGATGATACGATTAAGATAAAAAAAGGCAACTGAAAAAAAGAGAGTTATGTTGGATACTGACAGAGGCATCTGATTATAAGCTTTAAGACCTGTCACTAACTCATTGATGCTACAGAGACAAGATGACCTGTTCCAGGTTTGAATTGAATAGAGACCAAGTTCAGAATAGATTAGAATTTAGTGAACCTTTATTAACTAGTCTGGTGGCTGACCAGACCCACTCCACACAGGGAGGTGTCCAACCAGTCCCGAAGCAGAGTTAATCACAGTCTTTCATAGCAATAACACAACTGCAAGCTGTTTATGACTAGGAGGTGCACAGTTTTTAGCCATAAGCGGAACTTGTTCCATAAGAGGCCTGTTATGAGATACGGTTAGGGTGGAAACATAGCAGCTGTGTACAACACTAGCAGGCTGAAGGGTCTATACTTGAGCCAGGGAGTGATGCTCAAAAACCTAGAAGTCCCTGACAGCTTTGCCCAATAGAAAAATAAAAGAGCCAACCCATTATATCACCCACAACATTACAGGGAAAAACAAGTTATTACTTTGAGGAACACAGTAGAGGTGGGGACCCTGGGCAAGAAAATATGAGTCTTAAAAATTGTACGTGGTTCCCTAAGGAAAAGAGGCTGCCTGTGTGTGAGTTAGTGTTTTCCCAGTTCCTCTCTACTCTCATGCTAGGTAGCAGCACCCCTAGGAAATCAAACACTGTACTGTGCTGTGCCAGGGAAGCCAAGAGGAATGTGACATAACCCCACTCTCCCCAGGAGTACAATGAAGATGCAAAGCAGCATGCTGGGACAGAGAAAGAGAGCAGGGCTGATCTGTGCTGGAGGCTGGGAGGGCGCCCTCTGTTGGTTGGTGGTCTCCATAGGCCTCTCCAGAACAGCTCTAGGAAATATCAGTGAGTGGTGACAAAGTATGTGGTCAGGAGTCAGGTGAGTTGTTTGGCCTTGTGAGTTATTTTCACTGTCTGAATTTCTACTGGAAAAAAAATATGTATGCAGCAACACCACTGTAGGGGTATAGGTATGTTAAAAATTGCTGCTTTTATGCCAGGTGTCGTGGTGCACACCTGTAATCCCAGCACTTGGGAGGCTGAGGCAAGAGGATCAGTGCGAGTTCGAGACCAGCCTGGGCTACAAAAGTGAGTTCAAGGCCAGCCTGAACTGCATAGGGAGACCCTGTCTCAAAAAGACAAAAAAAAAAAAAAAAAAAAAAAAATTGCTGCTTTTTTCCACATTCCCTGATGACTGAATTTATTTTTCAGATGAACCTGGGCTGTTTATGATACCAGATTTATTTTTTAAAGATGAATTCAGCAATGACAATCTTAATCATATCTTTGTTTGCTTTGTAAAAAAAAAAAAACTTTTGATTTGTTATGATTTTAATTTTAGGACTCAAACTGGGTACTTGGCAGAGGTGGTGTTACGTATTGTCCAGCTGACAGAATGGATTGCGGGTAGGGCTTTAAGTTTTGATAACTATGTAGCTTTTATGTTCTTCCTTGTTTAGTTTTGCTCTGTTTTGTATGGTAGAATTCTTTAGAAATGCTCTATTTTGCAGGGCAGTCTCTCTTGCATTTGGGAAGAAAAGAGACTAGCTGGTGGGTGCTGGCTATGAGAGAACCTCTAGATAAATTTGATGAAATTTGAAATGCTAGTTAAGCTCCTCATTTAACCACTCCAAACTTTCCTCAGGATGGTCACATACCACTGCCAAGGTACTGTACATTTCTCTGGGAGTTCTTTTTTTTTTTTTTTTTCCCAATAAAGCAAATGCTCCTTTCAATGGTTGCAGTATTGCTTTAAAATGGAGTTTGATTACTTCAGTTTGTAAAAAATAGAATCATATGTGATTATGCCCCACAATGACCGGGGACATGAACAGAGAAGAGGAAAAGAACACATCACATTTTTAAGTAAGCAGTCACAAAAGACCTTTAAATAATTCAACTTTCTACCATATTTTATTATCTTCTCTCAGTTTTACAGCATTATCTACTGTAGAAATGCAGGGAGATTTGTGAAACACTATATAGCATTTAAGTCATTACATTTTATAGCTAATTTCTAATGTGGATTTGATTTTTTACGAGCAGAAAAAGAATCTAATTTGCATTAGTGACAGTAACTAGAGAAATTTAACACCTGGCCCTGGTTGTACTAGAAATTGAATATTAGGTACTTGGGTGCTAAAAACCCATTCAGATCTTCAAGGGGGATTTCTCATTTATTTATGTGTGGCTCTCATGTTTACCATTACAAAACTGTTCCTATTATGATGGAAGAAAACTCCCTGCCTGCACACATCCTGGGTATGAATTTTTCATCATCTGCAAGATAAAAGGACCTATTTACCTGTTAGGAAGACTGCACCCCAGAAAAATAAAACCACTGCCCCTTCATGCATCTACAACCACCTCAGCAGCACCCCAAGAAGCCCTTTGATTCCTGCTGGCCTCTCTCACCTCCCCCTGTTCCTCACCCCAAGCTTCTCTTTATTTTCTCGTTCTCCTCCCCCTCCCAAGCCCCTCCTTGTCACCGTTTCCCAGCCAGAAGCTTGGGTACAGTGTATCCAGGCAAAATTAAACCTCTGCTAAGAAGATCATGTTGTTGTTACAAGAGCAATCCATATGTTTGTAAAGCGTAGAAAATTAGGACCTGCGAAAGAGGCGAAGCTGGTGTTAAATGATATGGGAAGTGACACTTTACATAGCTAGTTACAATTAACACATTGATGGCATTTTGCTGGCTCCTTGCAGTGATAATGCTGTTGTCAAATGTGTTTAGCGCACCAAATCTCCTGGAGCTTTCAGGCAGGCAGGGAGCTTTTGACAGATTGAAGGTTTGGAGATAGGCTATCATGACAGATGGAAACTGGCACCGATGTTCAGCTTTCGCCCGATCACAGGGGACCTGCCCCCCTTATTCTGCAGGGCTCGGCTCTGCAACCTTCCCCCTTCTGATGAAAGCAGGGGATGGCATTGTTAAATAGTGCATCTGTGTAAGTTAGACTCCTTTGATGAAAGCATAAGGCCGACGCGCTGTGAAGCAAAAGACAGCCTCAGCTCTAACTGCATTTTAGATAGACTTGAGGAAGACCCTAGGGAGCTGGGAGAAAACTTTAGTAAATTTCAGACATAAAGAGAAAAAAAAGGCCACCCATTAATTTCCTCTCCTGGAAGGATATAAAAATATACCTCTGATGACAAAAATCTCAATTAATGATTCTCATAAATAGTTCTGCAAGCTAGCACCCCTTACAGAGTCAAGTGGAAGTGGTTTTTTATCCCCTTATCATCATTATTTCCTTTTAAAAATCAATTAATTCCCAAACAATCCAAGGAAATCTGTAAGAAGTTGCCCAGGGGCAGTGGTGAATTCCTTACTCCTAAGAAATTAATTCCGTTACTCTAAAATGCTCTTCTTAACACTGGGCTGGGTTCTGCATCTAGGTTTAAAAATCCAGGGCAGAGGAAGGGCAGAGTTTTTCATAGCTGAGCATAAATGGGAGGACAAATATAGTTAATTAACCTTTCACCTTTTCGCCACCAACCGCTCTTTAAAGAGAAACATTCATCATTTTATTTCAAACGTCCATCTATTTCAAAGGCTTGCACTTCGGCACTTAAGAGTCCTTTCTTCTTGCTGACAAATTCCTCCCTAATTTCCTTAAACTGGCAGAAGAGTCCTCTTTCTTTGCGGTCTTAATCTTCGATTCTGCTCTCGCCCATACAGGTTGGGAGTAGCAAGTCCTGCAGCCCATTTGAGGTATGATAATCAGCTGATTAGCTAGCGGAGGCGTTTTCCCTGAGGCTCTTTTGTGTGCAAAATCCTCACACTCCATTGACATGTGGACATCATAAAGCTGATGAAATGCAATTGTAATGAACAAGAGAGAGCGGCATCTGCAGCCATCCAAATGAAGGACCCTTTCCTCGCGCCATGCTAATTCAGAAAATCTGCTCTTAACGCGAACTCCCTCTGGATTCCAAATCGAGGCACATCTCCATGAATGCATATTCAAGGAGTGAATTAGCCTCGGTGGCAAGTGAGCGCCTAGCCTGGCCAGACTGATTCTAATTTCAAGACAGATTATACTGCATCAGCCATAGTAATGATCTGACAGTTCATTTGTGACGAGAGTCCTACCGTCAGGTTTACTGCACGGACAGACACAGGTGCATAGGGAGAGCCAGCAAGACCTTTCAGACAAGACCAAAGGCTGCTGTCAAATTATTTCAGCCAAAACAGACGGATGAAGGAGAAAAGAGACAATGCATTGAAAAAAATTAATGAGTCTTCATATTTAAGGCCCGGCTATAATGGCGGTCAATGGGTGCTCTCCTACCTATTATAGGTTCATGTTCACCCAGCAGTTGTTAAATTAGAAAGAAGGAGGTGAGAGTTCCCTTCTGCACCTCTTTTTAGAAAACTGTATCAGTTGCTAAGAAATTTCCAAGTGAATGAAAGTTGGCACACAAGTTGTGTTTTTTAAATTGAATTTCACATGAATCAGTATGTAGGAAGGAAAACGGGGCAGCATTTGGACACAGGCTGTTCATTCCCACTGCCTGCTATGCGAAGGCTGCTAATACAAGAAGACAGGTTTGTTCATCACTATTTTGGATCACCTTTGGGTTGTCTGTACTACTTTTTCTATTAATAAATGCTAATTAATGAGGGTAAGGAAGGTTTGACTTTGTATCCAAGAGTTCAAGGCACTTTGCAAGCGATGACGTATCTTCGAGAGTCAGAAAGAGGGCAAATATTAGCTCTGGTATATTTGCAGAGGTGGAAATAGAAGCCGGGAGATAAAGTACTTATGCAAGGTCACACCACAAAGCCACTCCCAAATCTCTGCCTTGCACTTGTTTTCATCCCCCTCTACAGTTCAAGACTGAAAACACTCTAGGGAAAGCTGTCACTCAACCAATGTTAACGATATTCCTTCATAAGGGTTGCTAATAATACAGCACGCACCTTAAAAGCAGCTGAACAAGATGAGCTTAACGACTATTGTACTTGTAGGCAGCCCACTCAATGTCTGCATGGTTTATACTGAGGTCCTTGTCCAGAGCTCTGTTTTGGACATTATAAGAGCTTCTTTTTAGCCTCTTTATAGTGCTCTTTGCTTTCACCTTGACCTCGATCAATAGCCTTTCAATTCATTTTGATCCAATAACCAGGCAGTGTGTGCTTGTAGACATAATCATGGATTATTTTCCTTCCTCCAGCATGTTTACAGACAGAATTTGGAGTGGCTAGCAAGAGCTATCAAAATAGCCACCTCCTTGAGCTCTCAACAATCACCCAGGAGATCACTGTCTGTCTTCCATAGGTAAAGCAATGAGGAGACACTTGAGGGAGATAAGAAGAATGAGACCAGTTTGTCCCCAGTGGCAAAAGTTCCCAGCATTCCTATATAGGAAAGGCAGTGATACACTTAAGCAAAAAATTCAGAGAGCTCAAGCCTCCCCAGATGGATAAACTGGTTGTTTTCTAAAATCTGTTTGTTAATCAGCTGTTTAAATTCACAATGCATTTTTCCTCTCCTATGGAAGCTGAGTTTCAAGTGAGCAGTTAAGGCTCTCAGGTCAGCTGCTGGAGCCATACTCAAGCCGTAGCAGAGCTGAATAGATGGCTAGGAGCACACGTGCAAATATGTCTGAGGGTGCACCACAGTAAAGGCAATGCCTCAGTTCTGAGATCCGGCAGTGTTTGTTCATAGCTCACCCTTGCTGCTCACCTTTCAGGGATTCTGCACAAGTACCACCACCTAAAGTGCAGTCTCCCATCTGTAAAGGGGATGATAACAGTACTTACCGCATCAAATTGTTAGAAGAATTTAATGAGCTAGAATGAAATATCAGACCAGATAGATAGCAAATACTTGATAAATGCTAAGCAGGAATAAAAGAGTAGTTTTCACACTTAATTTTTTGGCTTGTATTTCTCATGTATTCATTGCTAACATCACTCAGCCCTGCTGCAAGGGAATGATGAAGATTGTAGATGAACATTATTATTATTATTATTTTAAAGAGCACCTCCAAGTTTCTCTTCCACTTAAAAAGAAGGCGGGACAGCTTATGGGTAAAAAACTAGATCCTAAAGCCAGAATAGGTTAAAGCTCTGGCCTGCCGTGTGCCAGCTTTGAAATACTGGGAGTGTTAGTCTCTGTCTTTCTCATCTATAAATTGGGAATATCATGAGGATTTATCTTGAGGATTAAGTTAGTACATGCAAAGTGCTGGGCTTGTAAGCACAACATAAGTAACTGTAGCTATTATAAGGCTACCATGCCTGTCATTGGCAATGATGAATGAGTCTGAAACCAATGCCCAGTTGGAGATTAATGACAGTCTCAAGGTTACTGTTAGTAAATAATGATCTGGGCCTCTAGGTTAGTCTTGGAATCCCTAGTTGCACACTCTTTCCAGGTCAGGGGTCCCCTCTACGGCACACCTATGAGGCACCCTGGAGAGTTGGTTAACATTTATTAAGTACCCACTGGGTCTGCTCCAATTCCCGGAGTTTCCTCACAAAAGAGAAGTTGTGCTCTAGACTCCATAAACCAACAGTTGGCAGAACGTGGCCACGGGCCAATGAGATGGCTCCATGTTTGTGTGTGGCTAGAGGGTAAGAAATGAAATGCCTGGAAAAATGCAAACAAATATTTTGTAACAAAGAAAAAGTTAGATAAACTTTAAATTTTTGTCTTTATAAAGGGTTTTATTAGAACACAGTTCCACCTACTGTTATGTATTGATTACAGGGCCTTTCATGCCCCAAGAGCAGAGATAAATTGTGATAGACTGCATACACCAAAATATTTAAAGTATTTATAATCTGGCCCTTTTCAGACCTCTGGTCTAGATCCAAGAAGGATGATTCTACCTGTTTTATCACCAAGAGGGTAAATGGATTTGATGATAATGTCCCAGGAGCATATACCATCCTCATAGTGGCTGAGACCAAATAAAATTATCTGCTGAGAACTACATGCTGAAAAATATTGATGATATATTCGTTGAGTTCACAGACTCAGGAACTGGACTGCCTAGGCCCCATCCCAGTTTGATCATTTGCTGATTGTGTGAGCCTAGGCAAGGTACTCAGTTTATGTGTTTCACATAAAAAAAAAAACATGTTGAAGAATGCCTTACACATTGTTAGAACTATGCTAATGCAGTAGACCACTGCAATACAAAAACCCTGATATCTGAACAACTTGGACTGCGATTGAAATTTTAGTGTTACTGTATAACCGAAGTCTTGAGTTAGGACGGGAATGCTGGCTGTTTGCGCTCGCAGATGGTCTCAGAACAAAGAGTTCTGGAAGAAATATTACAACATCCTGCAGTTAATTGAGAACTCCTTAGCCAGTGTCTCTCTAAGGACACTGAGAGCTGCCTATACACAGGAGAGGGAATTTGAAGGCTGCGTTGAGGAGCCTGAACCTTCAATTGAAAACTACAGCTACACCCAGCCCTTGAGAAGGAATTGAGTTCATAAGTTAAGGGTCTACTGTGTTAGCCATTATTATTATTATTATTATTATTATTATTATTATTATTAGTAGTAGTAGTAGTAGTAGTAGTAGTAGTACAGATGGAACGTGGGGCCTCACACAGCTAGCCAAGTGCTGCACCACTGAATCACATCTCCAGGCCTCAGAATTACGTCCAGAACTCCTATGAGCCTTCGGAGACAGGAGGAGGATACTCTCCACATAGCACCAGTCCATATGTGCTTGTCTTCATGCCTGCTCAAATGGCCTTTAAGCTGGCGCAAAGGTTTTTGCCTTTCCTACCAAACTTTCCCTGTGTGTGCTTCCATTTGAACATTATAAATTATCCTTCCTTTAAAGCCCTTAATACTGTATTAAAAATTTATATAAGTTTTTACACAAACTAGATATTAAGCCCTGCCAGAGGACCGCTGGGAGGGGAACTCTTTGAAAGAAAACCATTGGTCTCCACGTTGGCTAAACTTGGCTCCAATTCCACGTATTGTTATGTACAAAGCTGGCTAGGCTAATACTCTACTCCCTTGATTGGCTTTAAGCAAGCAGGTGGGTCTAACTGCAGTGCTGATGTGTAGGTCTGTGCTGCGCCACCTAAAGCTTCCAACTGGTATGCATGAGTTAGGCCTTTAAATGATATCAACCATGATGTAGGCTGAGAAGGAGGCTCCAGAAAGAATCTCTGAGGTCTCAGGGCATGAAGCCAGACATCAAAATGGAAACATTAACTCAAAGCACAAGATACTTTCTTAGTCTGGGTTACACAGCTTCCTACAAACTTAGACGCTACTTGTTACCAGAATCTAGCACTCTTTCCTAGTACCTCTCTCAGCATGTTGCCAAGATGCCACTGCGTCTACTGCCTCACCCAGCTCACAGCACTTACACATTTCCTGCTCTCCTCAGTTACTGGACCCCAAGCCAACCCCCTCTTCACAAATTAATAAAACTAGGGTTTGGCCCTGGGCTGTGGCCTTGGTTCTGATTAGCCATTGTTCTAACTGGAACCCTTTGGCTCCCCACAGCTACAGATATGTGTTTTCCTCTTCCTTCTCTCTAGGGGGTTACACTAGAAGTGGTACATTGGAATTACTTATTGGAATTCCAATAACTTTTCCCTGAGGTTATAAATGTGGACTCCTCTGGACCATGATGAGGCCAGTGGACCAGACTCTCCATAAAGGTCCTTAGAAGGAAAACAATTTATCATCACAATGCCCCTCATATAAGGTATTTGGTACACGATAGTATAATATCAGCAAGTATAGTACAATAGTGTCTCTGTTCATAAGTGCTTTTGTTTGTGAACAATTTGATTAGCAAACAAAAGTGCTTGGAAAAATTGTGGTTTTGTTGGTGAACTCTATCACAGGATGAGCAAAACTGCAGCCAGTTTTTTTTTTTTTCCACACAAACACAAAAATAGTCACCTTTTCCAAAATTGTGGATGGAACTAAGTTCATGGACAGAGATATCATTATATTTGGTGAATAAATGGAAGGCTAGGTTTTATTGCAAAGTTTCTAAATTTTTTTTTAACATACGAGAATCTCTGCAGGTAACCACTTGATTTCTTTTTTAGTGGGGGGATGGGAACCGGCCCAGCCCACTTTGAGGGCAGTGCTGGTGCAGCATGTGATGCTGGGGAATGAACCACAGTCCCCAGTGCTCACCTGCCTAAAACTTTCATAAGCAGGTGCCTTGGACTGCTGAATTATCTCACTGGCTCTACCACATGACTTCTTACGGGTTCATGCTGGCAGTGCAATTAAAGAGAGGCTTTTGAGGTTTAAAGTAGAAGGCAGCTGAGTGTGGTGGTACATGTCTGTAATCCCAGTACTTTAGGAGGCTGAGGTGAATCACCATGAATTTGACACTACGCTGGTTAAGGCGAATCTGAACTACATAGCAAGACTCTGTCTAGCAATATGTTCGTTATTGCGAATGTACTAATGTGTTTTGAAACTATCATATTGTTATTTCTTATTAAAGATAAAAAATAAATATAAATATTAACAATAAAAAAAGACTCTGTCTAAAAGTAAAAGCAGAACCAGTAAGATAGCTCAGTAGTCTAAAGCACCTGCTTAGGCAAGCTTAGGCAACCTCAGGGACCGCAATTTTATCCCTGATACCATGCACTGCATTAGCCTCACCCCCAGGGCAGGCTAAGCTGGCTATAACATAAAGTTTTAAAAATAAAAGCAAAACATTCTCCTCCTGAAACAAAAGTGAAATGCAAATAGATAATTCTTTCTCTTGCTAAACTTAGAAATCAAAGATTAGAAATTCATGGGAAAATTTGGGTTAAGAGACATCTAACCACTAGCCAGTGATGCGACTTTAGGCAGGGTATTTACTGACATTGACTGTCATATTGAAATGAAAAACAAGGACAATTTTCAATAGATGATCACTATTTCTTAGATTGACTCTGTTACTGAAGCCTTGTAAACCTGAGTTTGGGAAATAAAGAATGAGGTGACAACTCAAAGTGAACACACAGGAAGAAAAGTAAAAAAAATGGTGTATAAGAGAGGTGAGCACTGGGCTGGGACCAGCCTGGTGCTGGGCTAAGCAGTCTGGTTTTGGTGTAGAGCCGCTACGGATGGTGCTAAAATCAGAGGACCGGACCACGGTCCCTGTGTGCGACATAGATGAGAGGGAGACAATGAGGACCAACAAACAACACTGTCAGAAAACATGTGCACTGGAGGGGAATGAGAGGCAGGATTTTAGATTCAGGTGCTGAGATGAAGCTGAGCCCCTTGGAAAACCATCATCTTTTGATAGGCCGTAAGAGAAACAGTAACTCATGTTTGTTTTTTTTTTAATATTTTTTGTATTTTAGGGAAGGGTCTACCGAGTGTTCAGGGACTCACTATTAGATCAGACTCATAGTGATCCACCTGTTTACAGCCTCTCAAGAGCTGGGATGACAGGTGCGTGCCACCCCGCCCAGTCTCAGTGGCCGTCTCAGTGTGCCCTGGGAGTGGGGCTGACTTGGCAGGCCCAGAGATTGAATCCGCAGCCCCTAGGCCTGCTTACAACAGCTCTAAAATCTTCTGTGCTATATGGCCAGCCCTTATGGTTAACTTTCACTTTTGTAATGTATTTTTAATGAAGAATTTTATTTGTGGAGTCACGTTGGAGGCAATGGGGGGTTGTAGCTGAGTTCAGGCTTGCGACTGAGCCTTAATTCTTCAATAGCTTTGAGATCTTGGCTACTTCAATATGCCTCTTTCAATGTTCGTTTCTTGGGTTGTGCCTTCCAAAATCACGATGAAGATTAAACAGATGATGTCTCTTAAAGTGCATATCAGAGGGACTGGCCCTGCGAAGAGGAAATCAGTGCTGGTTGCTATTCCAGTAGGCTTCTGGCTTATTCCAGTGGCAATCTTTCCAAGCTTTCAGATGCGTTTTTATTTTAGCACAATCCATTGAGAAGAAGGTTTCTGCCAAAATTGGATTTTTAAAAGACAGGTAACTCAAATAAAACTTTAAAACCCTTATTCTCGGAATTCCTTAATGATGTTATTTGGTTAAATTCAATGCAGTTCTTTGAAGTCAGCTGCAATGCATGGACTGTTACTCAGAGGTGCCCAAGACTGCCACTGGCCTGTGTGGCGAGCTGCAAACAAGGTCGGTATCAATAGCTCACGCTTCCGTGAGTGTATCAATTTAAAGCTAAATCAGTGATTCTCACTCCTCTGCAGCCTGCATGGCTGTTGTCTTGTAAGAGCGGAGTGACTTACGAACCTATTAAGCCACTTCTCCACTTGTGCTCTAATGAGCCTATTGTTTCCCAGGCAGAACAAACACCTGAGTACAAGGCCTGACTGGAGGCCCAGAAGGAGCGTGTGGATTTCAGCCCTCAGTCTTGCTGTCCTTCCTCTGGATTTTCCAGGTGCCTTCTCTGCCGCAGCCTGTGAGTGGGAACGCGAGCGCCTAACGAGCACTGAGGAGAACAGCTCGGGTCTTCTGCCCACCTTGAAGATTAGGGCTGCTTCTTCTGCATGTGGTCTCCATGTAGGTGACCTTTAGGAGTCTAAGGTTAGCCACTCGCTTAGCTTCTGTTTCCTGGCACAAACACCACCAGCAAGTGGAGACTGGTGTCCTTGCTGTTCCTGGTTCCACAGTGCATGCGCACAAGCAGGATGACCATGCAGCGTGGCTCCATGCCCACAGAGGGTGCACTCGGAGATGCCACTCAAGGGGTTCTCTTTATAGCTCCACCAGGATGGCTTTACCTCTGGTTTTTATCTACCATAATTTAAGTTTAGAGTTCTCATGTCCAACACACACACACACATGCACACACACACACACACAAGGAGTCCCTACACTCTCCACCAAGATTACGGTGAGTGAAAAACAAAAACATACCCCTGCACTGGTACTAAAATATATATGTTTATCATTGATATCAGCTCCTCTAAGGAAATTCTTTAGGGAATAATCTTGATGTGACAGTTGAGAGCATGAATTGGGTGAATTTAGCAACACAAGCAGCTTTGCTCTTCTGTTTCAGAAATGAAGAGGAGGGGCCCGGCGGGATGGCTCAGTGGTCTAAAGCGCCTGCTTGGGAAAGCTTGGGCGGCTTCAGGGACCGCGGTTCGATCCCCGGCACCACATGCTATGCCAGCCCTGCCCTTGGGGTGGGCTGAGCCGGCCATAAAAATGAGTGAATAAACAAAAAAGGTTCTGAAACAAGAAAAAGATAAATAAATAAAATTAAATAAAAGAAGAAAAAAAGAAAGTGTTTAAAAAAGAAATGAAGAGGAATAGGATGTAGGGCAGACAGGAGAGTAGAGGGTGGTGGGAGACTTAGACACCAGACCCTTTAACAGGGTTGGCGCCCACTCAGGAAGGTGGTTATTGAGGAGTTTTCTGGGGCAGAACAGCAAGAAGATTTTAAAGAATGCCTAAGAATCTAAAGTTGTTTGCATAGCTCATCTTCTCAAAGTTTTGGAAAATTGCTTGTTTGAAGAGATCACTAGAAAAATAAGGAAAAAGGGGCCGTGTGCCCAGTCTCCTTAGCCTGGGGAGATAGGAAGGAGAAGGAAAGCGGGGAGCTCTACAGCCAAGAAACCAGTCAAGAGAAGGTAATGTGACTGTGAGTATATAAACTGGGGGACATTTTCAGAAATCATAGGAAGGACTTCCATTTCCACAGGGTGTGAGAAAGCCAGAGAGAATTTCATTTACATTTTAATGTTCAGAGTAACCTCAGCTGAGACCTGGCTGCTGCAAACTGTGGTGAACAGCATCCATCTGTCAGTGACATCTCTTTGTGTATGTGTGTGTGTGTGTGTGTGTGTGCGTGTGCACACATATGTGTGTGTATGTGTGTGTGCATGTATGTGTGTGTTTATGGGAGAGAGAGAGAGAGAGAGAGAGAGAGTAGGGAATGAGCCTAGGCCTTCATTCTGAGCTACATCCCTGGTCCTTTTAATTTTAAATTTTTATCTTGAGATAGAGCCTTGCTAGGTTGCCCAGGCTTGGTTCACTCTTGCCATCCTGCTGCCCCTGCTTCCCAAAGTGCCAGTGTTACAGGTCGGTACCACCACACTGGACATCGCTGATGCCTCCTAACCCACAGATTCCCTGGGTAGGTTTTCATGTCTTACCTTCAGTCCTTCAGTGAGTGTTCTCTAATGATCAAAATCAACACATAAGTTGGATAGTGAAGAAATAAATTGGATCATACAAAATGCTGGGGAAAAGGAACTTTAATAATCAAAACTTCTTAAGTTTGTTCCACTCACTTCTTCTTGTCTCCCCTGATAGCCATTACAGGGGTGGGATGCAGCTACCACTTCGGGTAACCAGATTCCCCATTTCTGGAGGGGCTGAGTACAAGTGGCCTGTTGACCTGAAGCTGGGCAGCAAATGCTTGTGCAGGTAGGGAGTGGGCAGAGAGCCCACTGGGCTCTTAAAGTGTTGAGAGCTACCTGAAGGAGAACTGCAAACTTGGAGAATTTTAAAATATCCCAAATGTCTGCATCTATTTCTAAAGAGCACGTACCGTGTTTATCCCTCTCCGCAGTCCTGTATTAATCTGTTCCAGCTTGTGCTAATTGTGTTCTCATTATTCAGGAGGAAGGCACTGTAACTTGGACCTTCTCCAAGGCATAGGGCAGCAGGCTACTCACACTGTGCACTGGCGGATGCAGAACTTGGCATGCTGGGGACCTCCCTGTGCCCACAGAACCAGGAACCTTCGAGGGACCATGCACATTTACATGTGGATCCCATGTAGGTGTGGGAGTTTCTGGAGTGATATCATGCCTACTTTCCAGACTTTAGATTGAGGTAGCTGGGATAAACTAGAGGGCTAGCAGCTGGAGAGCCAGAGAGAGCTATGGGTTTAGGGAACTCCTGGGACTGAGGAGGCATAGGAATGCAGGGTGCGGGTGTGCCTTCGCTGATGGAGGCTGTGGGATTTCTGTCTTTTCAGGGAGTCTTTGTAGATGGATGTGAAGTGGGAAATCCTCATGTGGCCCATAGTGTAACTCAGATATGCATAAAAAATGTACTTCTAAAATTTGGCTCTACAAGTGATTCCTTTTCTCCATAAACACCTGTTTAGAGTAGCCAGAAAAAAAAAAAAAAAAAAAAAAAAGTTTTCAGTTCAAAGACAGTGTTTTCCAGCTCACTGCAGTTTAAAACTAAGTTGCTACAATAATTTTCAAATAAATTATTCTGTCTCTCTGCTACAGTTTGAAGGTATGTCTCTTTCCAAAAGTTTATATGTAGGAATGCAAACCCCAGTGTAATGATACTAAGAGGGAGGGGTTTTAGGATGCAATTAAGCTGTAAAGAATAGGATCAGCAACTTTAGAAAAGGGCTGGAAGGAGCTAGCCAGTGCCCTTCAGGCCCTTCTGCCTTTTTTTTTTTTTTTTCCTGGAACTGGGGATTGAACTCAGACCCTCACACTTGCCAAACAACTGCTTATTCTACTGAGCTATCTCCCCAGCCCTCAAGTTTATAGAGGTAATGATCGATTCAAAAGATACATAGAGGAGCCCAGTGGGATGGCTCAGTGGTCTAAAGTGCCTGCTTGGGAAAGCTTGGGCAGCTTCAGGGATCGCGGTTCGATCCCCGGCACCACATGCTGCACGAGCCCTGCCCTCAGGGTGGGATGAGCCGGCCATAAAAATGAGTGAATAAACAAAGGTTCTGAAACAAGAAAAAAAAAAAAAGATACATAGAGTTATGCCTAGTCTTTTATTTTTGGTTCAAATATCATCTCTGTATTCTCTAGTGTTTTGGGCTTCAGGCGCCCATTTCAAGGTAAGTAATCTGGCTACAGAGGTGGAATTCCATTATTTAACAGGACACAACCAAGTGATGCAAACATGGGAAGTGGTGTGAGGAAGGTATCTCAGGGGGAGCAGCGGGGACGGTGGTGGTGGGAGGAAATCTCACTCTTTTTTTCTTTTCTTATTATTTATTTATTTATTTATTTAGGTCTTTTTAAGACAGAGTCTCGCTATGCAGTTCTGGCTGGCCTTGAGCTCATTCTTGTAGCCCAGGCTGGTCTCAAACTCACACCAATCCTCCAGCCTCAGCCTCCCAAGTGCTGGGATTACAGGCATGCGCCACGGCCCAGCTGAAAAGAAAGCCTTGTCTTGGTTCTCTTTCTTTCTTGCTTGCTTTTTTTTTCTTTTTTTTTTTTTGGTATCAGGAATTGAAATCCAGATCTTACACTTGTCAGGTGGGCATCTATGCCACTGAGATATATCCTCAGCCCCCAGAAAGCCTTTTCTTACCCAGGCAGTTCTTGCTGCTGGCCTCCTGCGTGAGTGGACCCAATTCTCTGCATGTGTGACCCCAAGAGCTGAACACGACGAATGACGTGGTCAGTGGTGGCATTGGCACATTCTCAGCACGTGCTCTCCGACTGTCCACAGTGCTTCTTCCTTTGGTGCCCAGAATGTTTGAGGTGGAAGATATAGGTGACAAGCAGCACAGTCGCCCAGAAGCACAGAAGGGGTCAAGGGATCTTTTCTCCAGCCAGCTCACCCCAGGCCAGCTGCTGGCACCACACTGCCTGCCCCCTCTGCTGACTAACAGATCCCCCCTCCCCATGTTCTGGCATCAAGAATGTCATGAGGTTTCAATTGTACTACCTTGTAATTAGCTGCATGTCTCAGTTACTTTTCACTTGTTGCTGGGACAAATACCCAACAGCCAAAATGAAAGAAGGAAAGGTTTATTTAGCTCAGTTACTGGAGGTTTCACTCCATACTTGGCTGGCTCCAAGGCATACTGGCACATGGCAGAGAGCAGCAGTTCATAGTGGCAGAACAGCAACAACACGTGGACAGAGGTAACCGACCAACCAAGGCAACAGAGAGCGGGGGGGGGGGGGGGG
>PVJA010006915.1:50785-71078 GCA_004027025.1 Myocastor coypus | reverse complement strand
TGTTGTAATTATAGCTCTAGTCCAAACTCTCTGGTTGGGTTTAGTCATTAAAAATTAGGAAGTGAACCACAGAGCCAGTGGCTTTTATGCATTTATGCAGTATTTCCTCTGCACAGACTTTATAAGCAGTTTTTCTAATCCTTATCAACACTCAAAAAGTTAGTTAACATAAATTCAAATATCAGGAAAAAAAAAAAAAAAACCCTTGAGAGAAGAGAAGAGCCAGGCCTTGGACCCAAAGCCAAATTGTTGATGACGCTACATGAGGTGGGTCATAAAATGGAGATGGCACACAGGGCCTGGCCTTATAATGCTGCCGGTCAAGACTAATCCAGCTTGACTTGGTTCAAAGGACTGGAAACTAAATGTCAAGGAATTTTTCAGTGGGGTGGGTGTCATCCTATTTGCTTGAATTTGGCCACAATGGGAGCACTTACCTTATACAAATTGGTGAGCTCTAACAATTCAGTGCCCTTTTCCCTCAGCATTTGGTTTGCTGAAGCAGAGATACTCCTCAGCCTTGATTCTGAGATCAGCTGCTCCAGGAATCTATGGAGATAGTTCTTTTGCAGTTATAGATAAGAAAAGTGACTCAGCTGCCCTGGATGAGGATCAGTCAGTTCTGCGCAGAGGAGCTGGTAGTGTGTACTGAGACCTCTTTAATGACTAGAAAAATAAAGTTTCCAAAACTGTCTCCTTCAAACAGCTATAGTGCAGAGATATGGAAGCAATGCATCTAAACTGGTTACACAAGCAATCTCTCTGGTGTTTAAACATCTGCAAAAATGAGGGATGCATCCCACCATATATTAACCAGGAAATTTAATTCTGTGTGGCTGGCCCAGCCCACTCTGACTTCCTTTGGCATGAGGCTTCTGTGGCTCTAGAACCTTCTCTCTGAGAGCTTCTGGTCATGCCTTTGTGTCCTCTGAGTTTGGTATTTTGGTCAGAGACCCACTGGTGCCAGTCTTTGCTAGGGTCACTCAGCTCTGTGACAACATCAGCTTCAAAGCCCAGTCCAGCAGCTTCCTGTGTGTTTGCCACTTTCCACACATAGCAATCGGTGCCATGAACACAAAAGGTACACTGAAGCCGGGTGTGGTGGTGCACACCTGTAATCCCAGCACTCGGGAGGCTGAGGCAGGAGGATTGGTGTGAGTTCAAAACCAGCCTGGGCTACAAAAGTGAGATCAAGGCCAGCCTGAACTGCATAGCGAGACCCTCTCTCAAAAAGACCAAAAAAAAAAAAAAAAAAAAAAAAAAAGGTACACTGGATTCAAAGCCTTGCTATGTAAAAGGACTTAGGATAGATTACTAATTATTCTTTGTTCGAAGAGAAAATATTTTGGTTATATTGATTTTAAATATATTAGTTAAATTCTTCCTATCTCTTTCATTTTTTAAGAAGGAGCAGCTGAAAATTAAGCCAAGCATGGTGACACATGCTTGTTATGCCAGCTACTCAAGAGTCTGAGACAAGAGGATATCAAATTCAAAGCCAGGACTGAAAACCTTGTAAGGCCTTGTCTCCAAATAAAAGATTAAGAGGGTCAGTGAGATAGCTCAGTGGACTAAGTGCCTGCTTAGGGAAGTACAGGAACTAGGGCTCAGGACTGGGACTCAATCCCCAGCACCTACCATCTCCACCTCAGGTGCACTGAGCTGGCTATGGAGACTGGGCATGGTGGCACAGGTCTTTAATCTCAGTGCTAAAGAGGCTGAAAACAAGAGGATCACTATGAGTCTGTGCTGCATAGTGAGACCCTGTACCAAACACCTAATAAAAAGTATCAATAAAAATGAAAGACAAAAAAAGGGTGAGGATGTAGCTCAGTGTAGAAGTCTTGGGTTCAATTCCTAGTACAGAAAAAAAAAATTGGGGCTGGGGAGATAGCTCCATGGCACAAGTGCCTGCCTGGCAAGTGCAAGGTCATGAGTTCAAACCCTGGTCCCGCAAAAAAATAAAAAAGAAAAAAAAAAAAAAAAAAGAGAGAGAAAATCTATCCTCAAATGAGTCATTGAATATCTACAGTGCCAGAGTAGCTCTACTTTATTTTTTTATTTTTATTTTTGACACAGGGTCTCACTGTGCAGTTCAGGCTGGCTTTGAACTCACTTTTGTAGCCCAGGCTGGTCTCAAACTCACAACGATCCTCCTGCCTCAGCCTCCCAAGTGCTGGGATTACAGGCGTGAGCCACCATGCCCGGCTAGTAGCTCTACTTTAGAGAAAAGGCCTATGAAGTTTCCAGGGCTGGCTGGTTCCTATTCACCCCAGCGTAGGTTATTTAAATATGTTTTACTTCCTTGAGCCATCCTAGTTTCTTACACCAAGTTCTCTTTGGGGTTTTTCCCAGCCAGAGTGGTATGATCATTTATAAGCACAGCTTTAACTGTTCAAAGTCCTCAAGTAATTATTCAGAATTTTGCTGAAGAACTGTTCCAGCCCTCCCAGTAAGCCACATGCAAATGTAATGATGATGAGTGTGATCTAGGATATCATAGCTGCTCTGGTCCCTGTTTTCCTTCCTCTGATCATCTGGCAAGCCTTCCCACTGTCCTGCTGGTGATCATGATTCTGAAAACAACTCTACCAGGCCTAGGAACTCTGCCTTTAAAAGTAGGGGTTTCCTAAGATGTTTCAGTTGTTCCAAGGTATGAGGTGAAACTTCCACAAAAATCTGGCAAAGGCTGGCTTTGGAGCTGAGTTCTCAAGGTTAGCTTGGTAAGGTGAACAAGAATTGTATGCCTGATTTCAAGTAATTATTCCTCCAGGAATGCCCACTTCAAGTGCTTTAATGAAAAATTATAGGAAGAGTTATTGACCTCTGAAATACTTAATTCCACCAGGCAGCTCAGCATCTGCGGTGGATCAGGCCAGGGATCTGCCCCACCACAGAGATGCTGCCGTAGTTTATCTTCAAAATAGGCAAAGAAAATATGTCTAATGAGCCCCTAAAGCACTGTTTGTGTACATGGGGTTGGAAGCATTCCTCAGTAATATTTCATCCTCATTAATAATGGGAATCCCTTGGAAACAAGTCAGAGATTTTATGTAAATTTAACTTGCTACAGTCTCAGCATTCTGAGAAGACTATGCATGAGATGAGAAATGAAGATATTGCAAAGGTATCTTTGAGAGAGAAAACCTTTTTAAAGTAAAACAATGAGCTGCCCACACCACATTTTCAGGAATGGAACGGTTTAAGGAAGTTGACACAGCCTCTGATGTGCTCCATCTGGCTGTGTGCTGCAGAAGACTGCAATTATGTGGAGAGGAGACCCAAGCTCAGATTGCATCCCAAGGCCAGACAGCCCCTCCAGGATAAAAATGTAGACCAGTTGGTACACGGGAATGGGGCAAACAAAGCCTGTTTCCAGGGTTTATTATTTGTTGCTGTGTTCTAGTTGTTGTTGTTGTTGTGTGTGTGTGTGTGTGTGTGTGTGTGTGCGTGTTATTGGGGATTGAACCCAGTATGCTCTATTGTAGTTATTTATGATTTATCTTTTTCTTTTCATTTTGAGTCTCACTAGCTTACCTTGGCTGGCCTTGAATTTGCTATCCTGCTTCAGTGTCCAGAGTAGCTGGGATCATATGTGTGTACCACCATGGCAACTGTTAATTATTTTTCTATTCTTATATGGAGTGTAAAATTGCATTGAATCTGTATAACAATGTAGAGCCTATGGCCATTTTCACAATGTTAGTTCTTCAAATCCAGGGGCATGGAATATCTTTCCAAATTCTCAACTGATCTTCAATCATTTTTTTTTTTCTCAGAATACTGTGATTTTCACTGTATAAATCTTTTACATCCTTCATGAGAATGATGCCTACATATTTCATTTATTTGGATATTATTGTGAAAGTTGTAATTTCCCTATTTTTTCTCAGTGTGTTCATTGCTACTGACTTTGGGTGTTTATTTTGTATCCTGCTACATTACCAAATTTGGTGATGAAATCTATGACATTGTTGGTGGAAGTTTTGGGGTCCTCTATTTATTCTGTTGCTCCTGGGTAAAACACTCTGTAAAGGTCTACCAGGTAGATTTCTTCACAAGTTTTTTTAGTTCTGTTATTTGTTCGTGGAGTTTTTGCCTAGTTGGTCTACCTGTTTGTGATAGCGGAATGTTGAAGAGCCCCATTACAACTGTATTAATTCTGATTTGATTTTTCATGTCTCTTAAAATTTGTTTTATGTAGGTGGGTGCTCCTGCATTGGGTGCATATGCATTTACCATTGTTATCCCTTCCTCTTGCAGTTTTCCATTAACAAATGTCTGGTGACCTCATTTATCTCTTTGAGTGATTTTTTTTAGTTTAAAGTTGATATTGTCAGCAACTAGGATGGCTACTCCTGTTTCTTATTTTTTTTTTCCTGATTTCTTGTGGGATAGAGAATTATTTTCCATCCTTTGATTTTTGGTTTATGAATTTCCTTTTGAGTTAAATGTGTTTCTTATATGTGGCATATTGTTGGACTTTGTTTCTTAATCCATTCTGCTAGTCTGTTTCTATCAATAGGTGAACTGAGGTTATTTACATTAATGGTGATAACTGATACATATTGTATTATTATTATTATTATTATTATTATTATTATTATTATTATTATTATTGGTGGAACCAGGGATTGAACTCAGGCTCTTGTGTTTGCCAGACAAGCACTTATTCTACTGAGCTATCTCCTCAGCTCAAAATTGGCTTATCTTTGCCATGTTATTTTCCTGGGATGGGTACTTTCCCCCTCTGTTTAGTTACTTGTACTGTTTGGTGCTTCCTTTTGTTCTTGAAGCTGTGATTGCTTCTGTGATCCTACCTGTCAGTACTCTTTTCAGGCTTGGTTTGGTGGTCATGATTTTCTTCAGTTGTTCTTTGTCATGAAAGGTTCTTAGTTTGCCAGTGAATTTGATAAATAGTTTAAGGGTATATCACCCTGGGTGGGAAGTTATTTATTTTTTTTTTCTTTCAGAACCTGAAATACTTCACTCCAAGTTCTTTATTTGGTTGCATTGAGAAATCTGCTGTGATTCTGATGGGCTTTCCATTGTAGATGAACTGTTTCTTTTCTCTAGCAACTTTTATTTTTGAATTTTTGAGATCTTGATTATTATGTGTCTAGGTGTAGATTTATTGAGATTATGGCTTTTTGGAGTTCTGTGTGTCTTGACTATGTGTATGTCAATTTCTTTTCTCATGTTTGGAAAATTTTCTGCTATTATTTCTACAAATAGACTTTTTATGCTATTTGTGCTCTCTTGCTGCTTCATTGATATCTGTTAGTCTTATATTATTTTCTTTGAATGTTGTTGTAGCTGCTGAATTGTTATTTTCTGTACCCTTGTCAGTTTCAAGAGCTCTTTCCTTTCACATTCATTAGCTGCATCACTGTCTTTGAAGTCTAAAAGAATATTTTCAGTTTCATTCAAGGGGTTTTGCTAGCTTTCACTGGGGTTCTTAATTTCTTAGATATGTGTTTGCATCAGTTTCTTTCATTCTAATTCTTTTCTGTGTTGTTCATTTAGTGTTTTCATCAGTTTTCTATTCTGCTGTATTTTTTAATCTGTCTTGTTTAGCTGTGCTTTCCAAATGTCTTTTTTTTTTTGGATCTGAGAAATTGTTTCTGATCTTTTTTTTTCTATAGCCTGATAGACTTGTTTCTTTCCTTCATTTGCTAACATTTCAGAAATTTCAGGTGTGTGATTTCTAAGTTTTTGTATATCTTTGTCTTCTGGATTAATTCTGGTTGGGTGATTGGATTGAAATTGCCTTTTTATCCTGCATTTTGGTATTTTTGAACACCTCAGTAATCACTCAAACTTAGCAGTGGTGGGAGAGTGGTAAAACAGGTGTTAGTAAGGTTTCCACAACAATGGGAACTGTGGGACTCATCAAGACTCTCACTGTTAGTGGGGGCAACTGGCCAACACTCAGCAAAGTGTAGAGTGTAGATGAGGGTGTTGGACAGGGTCACATGAACCACCTAGAGTCTTCCTAAGTTCTTAAAAGTTTGGTCTGGCACTAGCACAAATTCCATGCATATATGCTGGGGACTAAGCGTCAGAATTTACTAGCGTCGTGCAGGCTGCCCAGAGTCTGCCGAGTTTTTAAGTGATGCCAGGCAACCTCCATGCCTGTATGCACTGGGCCCACAAACCACACCTCTCCAGAGTCCTGTGAGCCACTCAGAGGCCTCCTAAGTTCCTAAAAGGCTGGATCGGTGCTAGCCCAAGCTCCACTCTTGCACACTGGGACCTAAAGTCAGAGTTTATCAGAGTCTTCTCAGGTTCTGCCAAAGTTCTTAAAAGATGTCAGGAAGGCTTCAGTCATTAATTATCACATTTATTCTTTAAGTTTCCAGCCTTCATTCTATCTCCTTGCCTTTCTCCTTCCTTTTCAGAAATCATCCTGCTATATGATATGAATGTACCTTCTCAGCTGAATTTTTATATTTTTATCATATTGAAAGAAACAGGTAAAGTAAATGTGAGCATATGATAAATGTATATAGTGCATATTGAATTTTCTGTTTCTATAAATTTTATATAACTTTAAAATTTTCATAATTTAAAACACTAAGTGAATATCACATACAACATGAAACAATGAAGTTTTACTCACTCAAATAGAGAGAGAGGGAGGGAGGGAGGGAGAGAGAGAGAAAGAAGAAAGAGAGAGAGAGAAAGCTCATATAAGATCCTGGGTTTGATGCCTAGGAAGAAAGGAATGAAAGAAAGAAGGAAAAAGAAGAGAGGGAAAAAAAGAAGGGAGGGGGGAAGAGCAGGCTAAGATTTTGAGAACTCCATAGGACTTTGAGGTCACTTTGTATAGGGAGAAGCAGCAAAAACTTTGCAGGAAGATGAAGTCTGACTTGAGTCTTGAGAAATGCAGAACAGAAACAATGATCTGAGAGGAACAACCTGTTAAGAACACTCTCATCTGTAAGGTGAGGAGTTTAAGCTTTGTGCATTCCAAACTCACCTTCTCATGTGACAGCTCATTTTATGTTTAGTGATTGAACCCACAAACAACATTTGGATACTCTCCACATGTAGTAAACAGTGATGGATACTGGGAGGGGAATCTTAGGAGGAGGGCTCTGCATCTCCTTAAGTGGCCTATGCATCCATCAACAAAGAAATGGATATAGAAAATACAGTAGCTATATACAATGGAATGATATACTACTCTACCATAAAGGACAAACTTCTCTGTAGGAAAATGCATACATGCACTTTGACACTATACTATTAAGCGAAATAAATGAAATACATAAGCATAAATATATAAATACAAATAATTTAAAAAGCAAAAATTTAAATATATCAAAGAGCAAATAAAATATAAATAATTCAAAATATGGAGATGGCTCTTCTGGAAATGGAAGGAGAACTAGGGAAGTAGGGAGAGGAGGCAAAAGGGAAGTAAAAAGTATGAAGATGCACTGAGCACCTGTACCAGTTGCGGTGGAGGACATAGTCACTGTGTATAGCACATATGCACAAATAAACATCAAAATCAATACACTATGAATTTTCACCTGTTTGTCTTTCTTTTAGGAGTTGCTTCTATTACCTTTTAATCTTCTTTAAAGTAGAAACTTCTTGTATTTATCTCTACAGTATAGAGGTAATACTACATAAAATTTAGGAAGGGGGATAAATTGGTATGATTCACCTGCCACACAGAAGGAAGTGCTAAGAGCTAACAAAAGAGTACAGAAAAGGGGATTATATTGGTTAGTTGATTGCACTAAAACACATGCACACTTTCAAGCTTTGGCCTCTGTTAATGGCGATTTAACACTCTATTTTGGATTGTATATGTGTTTTTTCAGGAAAGAATGGATAAATATATTAGGAACCACTTATTAAACTTTGAGGTCTTTCCTATTTTTCACTTCTGTGCCCCTATCTCATAAAAATCCTTGGTTTGTGAGCAGAATTTATGTTGGAAACATACTCCTAATCTGAAGCACTTGTATATCAAGGTGAATTTCCCTATAAGATATAACAGAAACTCAAATTATTTGGTCCACAACTCCAAAATGTTTATATAAAAATTACAATCTTATGTAACTATCTGGTAATCTGAGTAACAGATTTGACAATGAAACATAGGTAATATGAAAACAATTGTTAATTTGCTACTCTTCTTTTCAAAATCTGTAACATATATATTGTTTCATGTTACCCTGTTTCTGTCTTTGTCACTGACATTTGTTTTTACTCTTCAAAATAAAATAAAATGCAATAAAGTGATTACTACACTGTTATAAAATAATGAAATAAAAAATATAAAGAAAATTTAAAAAATTAACATACACTTACCTTTGGAAACCTTTGTGGCAGCTGCAAGGGAGAGTGAGAGAGGAGTGTCACTGTGAAGGATGCTTCTCACTATCACTAAAGGAGGAATTGGTATCTGTTGGCTCAGTGGGAACTTCATGTAACTTTCATAAACAACATATGACACTTGCTTTCGCTTCCTTTTGATAATTTCACAGAAATAGGACACTGCATTATTCTTAAACCAATTTATCACTCTGCTACCTTCTTATTCAAGTGGCACTTTTATGCAAAACTTTTCACTGATTCCTATTTTTTGCACCTCTCCCTAATCTTATCTGAAGTGAGGGATTTTTCTGACTTTTTCTCTTCCTTCTCTTAAGATGAGACTTTGTCCACAACCTCTTGCTGTTGAGTGATGATCACCCACAATCTTGCAGAGAGAGAGAGAGAGAGAGAGAGAGAGAGAGAGAGAGGGAGAGAGAGAGAGAGAGAGGAGAGAAGGAGAGGAAGGGAGAAGGGAGAGAGGGAGAGAGGGAGACAGAGACAGTGACAGTGACAGAGAGATAGAGACTATATTGTTTGTGGTAGTATGGTGTCCATCATGTACTACTTGCATTCTAAGACATTGCTCATTTATCAAGTTAAAGTTTATTAGAAATGTTTACTCATCTTGCAGAGCACTCAGAGAACAAGTTACTCACAATTTCAGGTTTTTCTTTATTTTCACTTACTTTTTACAAGCAGAAGAAACAAAAAGATAAATAGATGCCACAAATTAGCCTGTTTTATATTATTGCTTGTTGCCAGTTTAAAACTAAAGATACAAGCATAAACAAGTTCCCTGCGATAGGAACTTATTCTTAACAAGACAAAGGCCAAATTCAACTTAACACTCACACACTTTAGTGGATGTCTTATAGCAACTGCAACTCTGAAATGACATTCTAAAATCTGAAAGCTAATCTGTTCTCATCCTTGATTCTACCCAGATGCTTGCTATGGAAAGTGAAAGACAAACCATGCCAAGCTGAGCTCATGTCTCATGACCGTCTGTTATTACAAACACTAACCTGCAAGCCTTGTACAGAACAGAACTGTAGGACAGTCGATGTGATAATCACAAGGAATGTAAGAGTAATAATAACCCGCAACAGTAATCTGGAGTGTCTACCATATGCCTGCAACTGTCAGCACCTGACACAGTTAAGTTTCTTATATTGACAACTGCCATGGGATGCAAGTACTAACTTGAAAATACAGAAAGGACAACATCAGTTTCTTTCTCCTTTGCTAATTTAAATGTCACATGGGTTATGTCATATTATTCTATTCTGTATGTGCTGTCAGTTCACAGATAGGAGTTTGTACTTTCTTCTATATGAGCCTGGTTGATTTTGTGAAAGTTCTTTTTAAAAATTTTTTAAAAATTACTTTTAATAAGAAATAACAATATGACAGTTTCAAAGCACATTAGTAGTACATTCGCAATAATTGATATAATGCATATCGTTGTCCTCATAGTAGTTATACAGAGCACAGGGTGTAGACATGGTAAATTTTCTAATTGTTATTGGTACAAAAATTTTCTTCTCTTTGAACTAAGAGAAAGTAGTTGTATACATAGTCCAATGTTCCATAATTGTGGGTGGTTTGGAAGTTCTTTTGTTATTTTTTTTTCTTTATGTATTTGGTACAGGGTCTCAGTGAGCTATGCAGCTTGGGCTTGTGGTGATCCTCCTGTTTTCAGCCTCCCCAGTGCTGAGATTACAGGCTTTTGCCATCGTGCCTGTTCTCTGTGGCTGACTCAGCATGCCCAGGGACAAGGCCAGCACAGCATGTGGCACTAGGATCAAACCCCAGCCCCTCAAATTGCCTAAGCAGACACTGAGTCTGCCGCGCTATCTCACCAGCCCATTTGACAGTTCATTGAACACATTTGTGTCCACTTCCCGAGGAATTAAATAAGGGTGTACAGAAAAAATACCAAGAAAGCACTGATATGTCTTTGATAAATTATAAGATTATAAGTTTTTTGGTTATAATTCTCTCTCTCTCTCTCTCTCTCTCTCTCTCTCTCTCTCTCTCTCTCTCTCTCTCTTTCCCTCTCCCTCTCCCTCTCTGTCTATCTTCCTCTTTCCTTCTCACTGCAGGATTGTGGGTGATCATTGCTCAACAGCAAGAGGTTGTGGAGGAAGTTTCATCTTAAAAGAAGGAAGAGAAAAAGTCAGAAGAATCCCTCACTTCAAATAAGATTAGGGAGATGTATGAAAAGTACAAACTCGTATCTGTGAACTGACTCAACACATACAAGTAGAATAGTGTGACATGTTCCCAGTGATATTTAAAATAGCAAAGGAGAAAGAAACTGATTTTGTCCTTTTTGTATTTTCTAGTTAGTACTTATGTCCCACGGTTTTTGTCAGTATGAACAGCTTAATGTGTGTCAAGTGCTTATGGTTGTAGGCATATGGCAGATGCTCCAAATTACTATTTCTGATTATTGTTACTATTTACATTCCATGTGATTACCACATCTACTGGCCCGTAGTGCTATTCTGTATAAGCTTGCAGGTTATGTTTGCAATCACAGAATTTATTTCTACAAAACAGTAAAATATTCACTTGCAAATGAATAGTATTTTAAGCTATCCATTTATGAGTTACAGTTCAATGTTATCTTACTTGCTTTTTCATTGTTGAAACAAAATACCTGATACTCAAAGTTGAAGGAGAAAAAGTTTATCTAGCTCAAAGCCTGAAGAGGTTTCGTTGGCTGGCTCTATGGCAGGGGACATGGCAGCGGGGCATCACAGAGGAGAAATAGTTCATGGTAGATGAAAATAACAGGGAAGTAGTGAAAAAGCAGCAAATAACAAACATAACAGCATTGCTCTTTCTGTCCCTTCTGTTCTGTATAGGCCAACTGCCCCTAGAGCCAGTATCACTCACACTGAGGGTGGGTCACTCTTAACTCCAGCACTGAATGCTCTAGATTCATCTACCTCTCCAAAACTTCACATGAGGCTTGGAAGTAGGTATTATTAAAAGTCATAACACATATTTAATAGTTTTTTTGAATGTTAAGCACTACATTTGGAAACCATGAACATGAATATTTTATTTGATCATAATTTTTTAAAGAAAGTGTTTATTAGCATCCTATAAGATATAAGAGCAATGCTCTTTCTACTATGTCAAATTTGCTTGGCTGTTCTAGGTGGGATTGTGTATGTCTCTGTCTTTATCAAGGAAGAACTCCAACTTAACTATTATAGAGCTTTTATTTACTATTTGAAAATCATTTCAAGATGTTGTTCTTTTTTTTATCTGTGTATTGTACAAGGAATCACTTTTCAAACATTTGCAATATGAGCTTCCTTGGGGTGGGCAGTTGATTGAAAGTATGAGATCCCATTTGAGAATGAGATCCCACCCCACTCCAACCTAAGTCACTCTGTATAAGTTAGTAGTAAGCACCCTAGTCTCGCTGTCCTTATCTAGAAGGCAGGCTGATACTCACTGAAGATGTGAGAAATGGGTTCAAGAGCTTGCTATGTTACCAAATTTAAGGGTGCAGGAGTCTGCAAAGAATTGATCCAGTGAATTGTAAATACAGCAAAATTGTATTAAAGTTAGGTAAAGAAGCAGGTTCTATAGATGAGTTTGGACCAAATAAAGTAGGAAAGAAATGTACATACTACAGCATAACTGTGAGTCACTATGTGAGAAGGAACACAGTGACCAAAAAAAACCCAAAACGAAACAAAAACAAAACAAAACAACAACAACAAAAAAACCCTCTCACTATGAACTTTCGTTTTTTTTTTTTTTTTTTGTCTTTTTGAGACAGGGTCTCGCTATGCAGTTGAGGCTGGTCCTGCGCTCACTTTTGTAGCCCAGGCTGGTCTCGAACTCGCACCGATCCTCCTGCCTCAGCCTCCCAAGTGCTGGGATTACAGGCGTGAGCCACCACGCCCGGCTGAACTTTCGTTTTTATAACATCCCTTTCTTAGGCTCGCTCATATCAGGTCTAGGCCATCCTATCAAAACCTACTTGAGTTCTCACAAGGAATCCACATGCCTTATGGAACTATTCCATGCATGTGTCCTGAGATTTCATAATTAACACATCATACCTACTTTCTTAGCCAACTTTGCCATGGCCTAATCTCCCATCTCAGTATACCACTATAGCAGCTATGATACACATATAGATGTCCCCCTGAAGCTTCACGCCCTCAAAGATTGGGCTTCTTGGGGTGATTATATCATGGAAATATGATGCTTATCAATGAGTTATTTCACTGATGAGTTTATAGTTAACTTGCTTGCAAGAGATGGGTTCTAGTTGAGAGCTAGATTGTTGAAGGGTGTAACCTGGAAGGGTTTATTTCTTCCCTGGTCCTTCCATCACTCTCTCTGTTTCCTGGCACCCTGTTATGAACAACCATCCTAACCCATGGCTTTCTGCCATACTATTGTACCTTAGAGCTTGGGAACTTGGGCTCAGTCCTCTGCAAACTGAACCAAAACAAATCTCTTTCTTTACCTTACAAGTATTGAATGTTTGGTCATAACAATAAAGAAAAGTCACTAATTCAGGGGTTTAATTTCATTTCTCTTTAATATCTTTATTTAGTCTCTTGGAAAATTTAGCTCTTTTTATCTACAGAATTTCTGCTTTGCTCTGCTTTCATAAGAAGCCAAATTAAATATTCTGTCTCTTGACTGCATATTATTGTCCCAGTTGCTTCCACAATTTTCCAAATACAGAAAAGAGTGATTTAAAAAGTCACTGTTATATTTTTCACAAGATAAGTTTTTTCAGAACTTAGAAATAAAGTGTATTATCTTACACATCATGTTTTATATGAGCTGTACAGCAGTTAAGCAGACACTAGTTTTTAGGCAGTCTGCAAGCCACATCTTTATTAGCTGACTGAGCTTGGCTAGATGACTTAATTCTTCTGAGGCTCAGTTTATTCACATATAAAATGAGGACACATATCTATCTTGTAAGGTTGTGCGCCAAGCTTCCTGAGATGAAAGGCCTAATGCTGGGGTTGGTACATTGTAGCCCAAGCAGTTGATGAGTTGAAAGCTGGGTTTACAAAGTACTATGTGTCAATGTTATAGACAGGCAAGCTAGACAGAAATTAGTAAATAGTCAGAGAATGGTTGAAGCCTTCAGGAGGTAGTGCAGAGGACCAGGCATACCAAGATTGTGGCTAGAGGTGAATTTGAGGAGAGCCAGGCTTCCAGGTGGAGATGCACTATCCAGGTCTGGAAGCTTCCCTAGAGAGAAGCATCAGCTTGAGATTATGATATGTTGGGAGCCACTGAAGCTGGAAATTGGTCAACTATGGAAGAGTAACACTAAGCCACAGTGCCTAAAGTAGTCAAGCTTCCTCTGTCCTGAGAACAACATTCTACCTGATTAATGTTAGCTATTATTAGTCACTTTGTAAATTTGTGTCATATGATACTAACTTTGCAAAGGGATAAATAAATAAGAGTGCAGCTTCAGATGTTCTGGACATCCAGCCATGTGATTAATGTTTATCTTTACTCACTGCACTACACTTTAGCTCAGTGAAGGGTTCACTGGGAGGAGTGGTTCTAACAATAGCACCATAATATAATAGTCCTATAGTTGTAAGACTCCCTTGGTATCTCAGTGAACCCCAGAGAGGAACAGCAATAAGAATGAGGAAACGATAAACAAAAGACAAGAGGTAGGTCAGGTGGTGCCCATTGCATGCTTGGCCAATTAGAACCACTCACCTAGCTGGACTGCACGAACATGGTGCTAGGTATAGGGATCCCAACTAGGGATTGTTGCCAACAGCATGAGGCAGAACTAGAGAAGTTGTTGGGAGGCAGTTAAGGAAGCTCTTTTGAGAAGCTATTGGGGCTATTAGAAGCTGCTGATTCTCTTGGGCTATTTTGCTGGAGAACCTTGTTATGATGGCTTTCCTGATGAACTTGGCTATTCTTGTTGGAGGACACTATTGTCTGTGAGCATGGCTATGGTTCACTTTGGAGGAGCTCTGATTCTCATCTTGAACATTGCTTCCTGACTCCAATGGGGAAGATGGTGCCCTGCTCAGCCTCCCGGAGAAGTTTGTCATGTTGCCTTTCCTCATGGAAATTCAGCTTTCCTCTCCTCTGGAGAAGTTCAGCATCTTCCTATTCCTGAGGATGACTGTGGTACTTTCGGTAAGGAACTCTGGTTTTTATTGAGTGTTGCTTCTTGGCTCCAGTCAAGAACCCCTAGCATGCTAACACATATCCTTCATCCCACTGGTAGCTTTTTACCTTCCATCACTGACCTGTGGTCCTTACAGTGCAGACTCATGAAGCAGGCCTGCATGAGACAATGTCATGGTCTCTAGGCCTTCAGTTGGGCTTGTGAGAGGCATTGTTATCAGCTCTAAGTTTTTTGCTGGACTCATGTAACATATTAGCATTCGGGCCCTCAGCTGGATAGTTTGGCTCTTTAGTATGTGGATAGATATTTGATTCTTTGAGTGATTATAAAATAATCTTATAAAATGCATCCTGTATTGTATTGCTCTCCTTGCAAAAATGCCAAACCACCAAAGTGGTTTATTCTCAGGGAAATCCTTGCCAGACCCAGCAACATATTGTACAGAGTTTCAGCTTCCCAAGTGTAAGGCTCAATTGGACATGACTCTCCCAATACGCAAACTGTCTACCCTCAAAGTCATTGCACTCAGTGTATTGTAAAAGGTAAGATGGAACATATAATCTTCCAAACAGCTATACACCTGAAGACACCCAAACATTCACACCAGACACCTCAAGGACTTTGCCCATTGAGGAATGACACATCCAGAGAATTTTGGCTGCAGATATTTACTAAGGTCTTCTTACCTAATGTCCCTTGCCTTCTGTTAAGTCGTATTTTTTTAAATGGCTTGATTTTCCTGGCTTCTTACAGATGGCCTTTTCACATTCTGTCTGCCTGCTCTCAGGCACAATCAATTCCAATGCCTTGCTGCCTTAACTATCCATGTGGTCTTGGCTGGTCCCTGCCTCAGGTCATTCCTCATGCTAAGCTTTGAGCTAACTAGACCACATTTCTCTATGAAGTTTGCAGTATCAAATTTGTTGTCATGATAGAAAATGGACTGATATACTTCACGAAACTCCTGGCACGTGATGCAGGTATTTTAAGCTGTCATCTTTTTTGGGAAGGAAGCAGGGCAGTAGAAACTTTTTCATTTTCCTTCAAAAGTACACTTGTGGAATGTATTTTTAAAATCAACTCAATGCAGAGCAGTGACAAAATAACTGGGTTTTGAGGTACAAAGAAGTCTTGTATTTTGGCCTGGCATGTTATATAAAAAAAGCTACAGAAAAATAAGAACTCTGGAAACTGAGAAAGTTCGAGGCACTTGTGTTTCAAGACTTTTTTTTTAATTAAAGAAGCACAGATGCATAAAACAGTACAGTGCCTATAGTTCAACAAGGCTCTGGAAGCTAATGAAGGCCTGAGAAATTTGTGTGTGGAGGTGAAGCTTTGCAAATTCAGATTTATTTTGTGCACAAAACCTTTGATAGTCCAAAGAAAGCCATAAATGTTTGGAGGAGGTAGGGATTTGCATTTTCCATAATAAGCTAGGAGCTGCTTCTTCACTTTGAAGTATGTTCCCTTTTGGCTTCTTGAAAGATTCTCTGCATTAACAATTTGTACTGATTTTAGCTACTGATGAGCAACATTGTTTTGGTAAATTCTGATTAGCATATGAATGCACCATGAGAGGCTACTGGGAATGCAAAGCAGACACATTTACAATTGAATATCCACTTAACATTTGGGCTCCGAATGGAAGTCTCAATCTATTTCTATATCCACCACTACTCTGCTGGAACTCTTGCCCAGATGTGAGTGTCTTGGATGTAAACGTCTTGTGCTTGGAGTTTTACACAACATTCATAAAGGGATTGTTGGAGGAGTGACCAGTAAGGCTTGAACTTATTACCAAGTAAAATATGTGAGACTATAAATGCTTTGTTGCAGGATATACAGTGACTTTGCTCTGTTTTTATTTCTTTCATTTTTTTTAATCAAATAACTATGTGTACATCAAAAAGTCAGACAGTATTGAAGATTTATAATAAAAAAATAATGATTGTTCTCTTCTAATGTTCCCTCAAGAAAAATCCTTGAATTTATTTTTGAGGTCATTTATTGGTTACATTCACAGCCATGATGTGCTTATAATGTGTACCTCATGTGTCTTGATATTAATTTCAGGTAATAATTACTAATATTTGTGTTGGTAGAAAGCTTTCTTGATCCACTTCAGATTGATGGATTAATTATTATTGGATAACTGAAGATAGATAAAAGGGAGAAAAGTTGACTGTGCATGTAGTAACAAGTAAATCACTGAAAAGCTGAGGTAAAAGCTTACATGCTAATTTAACAGATAAGGGCTAGTTTAGGGCAGTGGTGGCAAATATATCGTAGACAGCTAAGTTAGCAATACTGTTGGCAGTCAGACAGGGTGAGGGGCCTGAAGGAATTAGTACAGAGGATTAGAATATATTACAACTGTGGATGGTGGTGCATCGATTGAAGGCCAGGATAAATCCAGTCTGACCAGACCTACATGCTTTCCTGAGCAAGAAGCAATATCTTATAATTGGTATCCCATGGTCCAATAACATCTATACAGACATCAGTCACTCAAGTGGGTGATCAGGACCTCTTGACTCATCTCTTTCAAAACACGTTTCTTGTTCTTTCCATATATACTTACTATGTGACCTGCTTTGTTGTGGAATATTACCTAAGCAGGTATGCTTGCAATCTTATTGGTTGATAATAATTTTGTTTCATGTTGTAAGCTCCTCATGACTTTTTACCCAATTCATGATTTGCTCTATAAAACTCCCCTTGAGAAGTGAGCTGATTGGCAACCAACTTAGGTCTCTTCCTGTCTGTCTAAGGAATTGTCTCAAGAAAACTTTCTATTCTTAACTTCCATTTTTCCTTAGAATTCGTTCTTTGAATTTGGAGGACACAAACTTGACACGTTGGGGACATCCAGGAGATTGGAAGATATAATATTTCACTTTTATCACTTGGAGGTCCTAAACCAAACCTATGCCACAGTGGGCATGCAGAAACTCTGTTTCCAGGAGAACCAAGTCACCCCAGCATTGACCTAGCAGTTGATCATCAGACGACAGCACACACTGGAGCCATAGACATACTTGGAAAAGAATAACAGCACCAGGCAGTGACTTCACAAGCCTCAGCTCCTTAGAAACAAATCATCTGACCTTTTGCATGACCAGTCATCCGCTAAGGATACACATATATTTATTGAACTGACTATGGACAAGTTAAAATATGTCCATTTCTATTAGGAAAAATTTAAATTTGTTTTCTAATGAAAAATTGAAATTACATATATATGGCGATTCTACTGGTTCAGCCTCCTGAGTGCTAAGATTGCAAGTGTGTGTCATTACTCTGGCCTCTAGCAGTTTTTAACAGCAATTTTGTGTTTTCCTAGGTTCCAATGCTTGAACGCCAAAAAATGACTAAAGGAAAAATAAAAAAGCACAACTCAAAACAGGTAGTGGAGGATCATTCCAAAAGGCCCAAATTGAATCACTCAGAGTGACTGAATGCTATCGGAAAGTGTTATGTATTCTGTGAAGTGAAAGTGTTGTGTTTCACACACCAACTGTCAGTAAATATCATTCCAAGTATACTACTTTTACAATTATCTTTCTAAAACAAATCATCTGCCAGCTGCCAGCTTTCAAACTTCACTATACATGGCAAAACATTGTAAACCCCTTTCTGATGGGGATTTTTAAAGAGATGGCCATGTTGTTTGGGAGTAATTCCCCTTTTTATGATTTTCCAAACAAGAATAAAATTATACAATACATTTATGAGATACCACTTGGCAGAAATACTGTTAACGATTGAGTGCTACGTATGACAAGTAATGTTAGTCAGCAGCTCACCACTGGCTTACGAAAGGGAGACTGCCATTCCATGTGTTAGACGAAAATATAAATATGAATAATTGTGCAAGGCTAGCAGTGATTTTGGTTATTGTGTTGGTGATGTCATGAGAGAAGAGCTAGTAAAAATTATGTCTTTGCTTATTAGAACACAAAGGATGGATATCCATAATGCTGTGATGGAAGATTTTGTTGTCACAAGATGTAAGACTAGAAAAAGGGATGTCAATTACTAGTGATGGGGAACCTAGAGTGATAGGGAAAGGTCTGGTTTCATACAGTTCTTTGTTAAAGAAGCAAAACATCCAGTCACCCATGTTCATTGTATTATACATCTTTGTATGGGGAAACAGCAAAAAAAAAAAAAAAAAAAAAAAAAAAAAAAAAAAAAAAAAAAAAAAAAAAAAAAAAAAAAAAAAATGGATATTATCCTAAAAGTAAACACCAAAATAAAACTAATTTTTGACAATTTGAAGCACTTCTTGTTGAGGCTCAGGCACAGTATAAGGCTTTGCTTATGTCCAGTAGTAATAGATGGCTGCGCAGAGGATGTCAAGGAGAGATTTTTCAGCCTTTTCAGATGAAATCAGACTGTTTATGAATGAAAAGCAGTAGAAGGAGCCACAACTCACTGTATGCCCTGGTTAAATTACCTCATGTGTTTTAAAGATTTTACACTACAGTTCAATGCACTGAACTTTAGGTAAAACAACAGAAAGGATATTTTGTGACATGAAAACATAGGAGATAAAACTGTATGTTTTTGAGAGAGATTTTGACAGTGGGATCTTGAAATATTTTTCAAACTTCAAATGGCACTTAGAAAATTCTAGGTTTATAGGAAATCCTACAAATCATAAAGAAACCTAAAAGCAATTTTATAGTATAGTAGCAGCTGCAAAGTAGAATTGTAGTAACAAGTTTTCACAGTTCTAAAAGTTGTAGAAAACGCTGCATTTTCTTTTCTCTTTTATTAATTTTAATAAGAAAGAAATAACAAGGAGACAACTTCAAAACATGTTAGGAGAGCCACAGTAATTAATACAATGCACATTGTTGTCTTCATAATAGTTGTTCAAAGCACAAGATGCAAAGAGCCAGACACAATGGTGCACACCTATATTTCCATATATTTCTGGGATTCTTTTGTATTTTTTGTCATTTATTTTCAATTTATTTGTCATTTATTTTTAATTTCTTTACACTGTGGTCAGATAGTGTGCATGGGATAATTTCTGTTTTTTTTTTTTTTTTTTTTTTTTTTTTTTTTTTTTTTTTTTTTTTTTTTTTTTTTGTATATACTTAAGCAGGACCTATGGAATAATATGTGGTCTATCTTAGAAAATGTCCCATGTGTAGCTGAAAAAATGTGTATTCAGAAGTGATTGGGTGGAACACTCTGTGTATGTCCACTTAGCCCAATTGTTCCAGGTTCCAGTTCAGTTCTGCTACTTCTTTGCTAATTTTTTGTGTGCTTGACTTATCTTTTGGGGACATTAAGGGATATTAATGTCTTTTGTTAAGATTGTGGTATTGGACAGTTTTCATGTCCATTAAGGGTTGTCATATGTAACTTAGTGTTCCTGTTTGGGGTGCATACATATTTATGAATGTTAACTCCTTGTCTTGAATTTTTCACCTAACTGGTATGTAGGGGCCTTCTTTGTTTCATTTAACCAATATTATTTTGAAGTTTAGATTGTCTGCAAACAAAATTGCTACCCCTACGTTTTTTTGAGCTGCTGGGGCATTAGCATTGTTTTCCATCCTTTAACTTTTAGCCTATGAGTTTTTTTTTTTTTTTTTTTTTTTTTTTTTTTTTTTTTTTTTTTTTTTTTTTTTTTTTTTTTTTTTTTTTTTTTTTTTTTTTTTTTTTTTTTTTTTTTTTTTTTTTTTTTTTTTTTTTTTTTTTTTTTTTTTTTTTTTTTTTTTTTTTTTTTTTTTTTTTTTTTTTTTTTTTTTTTTTTTTTTTTTTTTTTTTTTT